>JAAGKR010001652.1:0-116978 GCA_011419295.1 Clarias macrocephalus
AGAGAGAGAGAGAGAGAGAGTTTCAAAGAGAGAGAGAGAGAGTTTCAAATTACAAATTATGACATGCCATGTATATAGTGTTTGCAACTCCAGGCTTTAGAAAAGTAATATAAATAAGCTTAACTCATCTTCATCTTCATTTTTGATATTGCATGAATTGATCAAGTCTTAATTAAATGAGAAAGTCAGAATTTTTTCTTCCTCTCATAGCCCTAGTTTGTTTACATAATTAATAATCGCATGATGGAATTGCATATAAATATTCACACTCAACTCTGTGCATTCCTATTATACCTACCTTATGAGATAATTTTTTTTTTTTTTTTTTTTTTTTTGCGAAATAATAATGAAAAGATCAGGCCACAGATACTTTTGTAATTTCTATATTCACACTTAATTTTGCTCGATGGTCAGATAAAGAAAAAGAATAAAAGAAAAAAAACTTTTTATGGTTTTTGCACAGTATGCTGCTGTCACAAACCTACTGCTTGTTTTACTTCACGACTTCTTGTTTTTTTTTTCTTTTTCTATTCTCTATCTGAATATTTCTCAGCCTCTTCACCTGTGCCTCCACTGACACTCCTCTCTTTCTCATCCTATTGTTTGATCAGCTGGAACAGCAATCTATCTCTTTTCCAAGCTGTCTCCTCTTCATGTCTTCAATGTCCAAACCACCTCCTATAATCTCACTATGAGTGCTCCTCTACTCAGGTCTCTTGCCCACTCACCTACCCGCTCACCCGTCAGCATGTCAGACCACCCATCAGCCAGGCGGTTGTCTGAGGATAGATAGTGAATTTGGGAGAAAGAAAACTCAGAGTAGCACTGTCAGAGTTCCTGCTGCATGTGGAGCCAGAGTTTGGTATAGACTTACTTTCTAGATTTCATGGCCAGCCATAAAAATGAGACTAGTTCTCCACTCAAATGTTGAGTTAATTTACTAAATTTTACCTGAATCAGACAGGCATGAAAGTGTAACATGGTTTGCGTCATAACAGTTCCTCAGAAAGTCACATGGCAAGCGTATTGCAGTTTGTGCATGTTCATTGTAGTGTGACTGAACGACAGTGACAGCATTTCCATGGCCAGTGATTCAGGATCGGTTGTTCATTGATTCATTACATTACTAGAAGAGTTACAGAACTTTTAGTTAATTATACCTACTACATAAATATTGGTTGTTGAGAGTTATTCAAATGATTATCTACTGTAATTATTAATTATTTCTTCACCTTGTTAAACTGAGCTTCCCTAAAGCAATAGCAAGTCAGTTTTTATTTTATCCAACCAAAAATTTTATTTGAGGAAAATGGCCCACATGCACAAACATAAAAATGCAAATGACGTAAACCGTTTCTAACCTTGTAAGATTTTTCACAGAGACCTGGTGCTGTCTCTTCCTTCACTTCTCTTCCTGTTGCTGTTTCCAGGCCATGCATTGCAAAAAGTGTTCTTTCTAAGGAAGCCAATTATTTTGAAACTGGTATTTCGTAGAAGAAATTACACTGTTTAATAAAATGCTTCAATAAGGCTACATAATGCCTCTGAGTGTTTGAGCTTAAAATATCAATCAGTTGCAAGAGTTATTCTTTTGTAAGCTCGGTAACCACTTTTATGAATCTGCTGATGATTGTGAACTCATCAAATCCCGCCTTTGGTTGTGTGTGCGTGGAGTTTGCATGTTTTTCCCCTGCTTAGTGGGTTTTCCTCCGGGTGCTCCTGTTTCCTCCCACATTCAAGGACATGCATATTAGGCTAACTAGTGTTTCCAAATTGCCAGTAGTGTATGTGTGTGTGTAAGGAAGTAAGTATGTGCATACATGCGCCCTGCAATAGACTAGCACCCTATCCAGAGTGTCTCTTGCCTACTTTCCGAGTCCGCCGGGACAGGCTCCAGGCTTCCCATGACCCTGAATGCGATAAGCGTTATAGAGAGAGAGTGAATATAAATATGAGAATGAACACAAATTTAACCACTTTCACCTGGTTTTAAAAGCAGATTACTTGCATGTACATTGAAACACATTTGTCCTGTTTGTCTGGAAACTTTTAACCCCCTAGGTTTATTTTTTAATACATGCACGATTATTACTTAAGTACCTTGTGGATTTTTGATACGTATATATTTACCCCGTGGAGAGATTTTAAATCATCCATTTTATTTGTGATAAAATATAAAGTCTATTATTCTCTTAAGGTTTTTAATACATTCCTAATCTGTTGATGGGATACTGATCTACAGTTTAGGTTTATAATACCACCTACAGATGCCCTACATGACTCCCACACATGCATGCTATAACAGCGGGGTGTCAGTCAGTCAGTCAGTTCTTTCACTAGAGGTGACTTGTGATGTCTAGATTGATGTGAACAGCACTGTAGCAATTTAAAAATATATATACAAGTTTCTCCTTTTTATTTCCTGAGCTGCCTCACAGCTCCAGGGTCTGAGGTTTGATTCTAAATTTGGATCTGTGCATAGTTCTCCCCATGTCTGCCTGGGTGTTCTCTGGGTACTTCTGTTTCCCCCGTGCTAATAAACATTGCCTGGCCGTAGGTGTGAGTGGAGATGTGGAGTGTATATGTGTGTGTGTGTGTGTGTGTGTGTGTGTGTGTGTGTGTGTGTGTGTGTGTGTGTGTGTGTGTGTGTGTGTGTGTGTGTGTGTGTGTGTGTGTGGAGTGTGTGTGTGTGTTTCTGTGTCATGCCCTGCAGTGGACTGGTGTCTCCGTGTGTCTGACCAGGATAAAGTTATTTCTGAAAATAAATAGAGGATAAACAGCATCGTCTGATTATGCATTCAAAAAATGCAAATGAAGTTTCTGACACTTATTTGACAATTTACTTAATTGACTTCGTGTGATCAGTCATGGTTTAAAAAAAAACACAATTTATTACATTTCAAAATATATTAACTTTTTGGTATACTGCAAAGACTTTTTACACTAAAGCTATACCATAAAGCTCATTTTTATATGAAGCTTATAATCACAAAGTCTCTCTTCAGGTGTACAATAGAAACAGAGAACATGATTTACATTTTTTTCAGGATACACAGAGACTGCACAATAGATCCCCTGATGTTTGGAACAGGAGATCATACTTTCTATGTAGAAAAGCATTTTCCTGATTTTTCTTTATTAATATGGCAGGACTAGGAAATCAAATCATTTGAGACATTTCAGAATTAGAAATATTGTTAGTGTATGCCAAACACTGCAGCAATTAAGGTAATGCTAGCTGATAGATTGGAGGTTTTCTGTAGAATATCGCAATGAATACTAAATACTTTCGGGAAATGAATGAATTGATGATCTGCTCATTCTGCTTTTCTTTACGGTGGTCTTATCTTAACTAATATATACAAATTAAGCGTTGCTTCCAAATTACATATACAATTCCTAATTGTTGTGTACCTGCTTTGGAAGTATGTCAAAAAATACTTCCCCACTGAGATTGTATGTACTGTATGCCACTATTATTAGTAGTAGTAGTTGTAGTAGTAATAGTAGTAGTAGTAATAGTATTTATTTTCGCCATGATTGCATCTCTCATTTAAGTGCTTTTTTCCCCATTCTTTAATCTGGCATTATGATTTTAAGGTCAAACTTTTTTTTGTCTTCATGTTGTGAAGAATGCAAACATACAGTAAATGTCAGCATACTCATATAAATGTCTTGAAAACAGATACAAAAGAATGGAATCACTTTACAGACACATACATCTTTTTAATACATTTTCCTATTGTAATTATACTAAAGTATTTTATATCCAATGTAAGGTTGTATTTTATGAGACATAAATAGGCTGATGATACAGACCAGTGATGACAAAATGATGATGACTAAAGTTATTATCATTATGATAACATCTGTAATGATTATTTCAATGAATGCATGCTCATGTAGTTTGAATTGGATGCGCTACCAGAGAGAAAATTATGTGTGTAATCAGGGGTTGCAATAAACGTTAAATCTGAACATTAAACAAATGAGTCATTTATACACATCTGCATACACAATTTTTTTTATTACATTCCTTGCAACTCAGTATTTTGTCATGCAAAGTGAAAAATGCAAAAACAAATTTTGCATTCTTTCCTAATTTGTTACTTTTTTCATCATTTATGTTATGAGCAAAAATGTCAGTGAAAAGTAGAATCTAATCTAAGGATTAAATAATTTCTTAGTATCTGATATATCTTTCTTTTGCTTTTTTTAAGTGTACACTTAAGTAGGCTTAGACAGCTTAAGTGTGTATTAATTTGTGTAAATTATCCATGTAATATCATATCCAATGGAGTGTCATCTCAACAGGTACTTAGGGATAAGACTAGAGGAAAATCTGACTTCATGTACAAAGGAGTTAACCTAATCAGCAGAACAAATTTGCTTACATTTAAATTAAATAAAAAATTTTTTTAATTTTTAAAAAGGTGTTGAACAGTAGAGTTTTAGTTTTTCTTGCCCTAAAACATTCTGTTTATTTTCTATTTTGAATAAAAATCCTGGATTTTAAGTGTGGACTCAGACTTTTGAACTTCACTGTGTATCATATTAAATTCAGCAAAACAACTTCCACATATGCACCTAGGCTAATATCAATAATCATTTAACACCTTTATAAGGCACTTTACTCTAACATACTGATGCTTAAAATTGTTCCCAGTTCTATGTCCATTTATAATTGTGTGGCTTTTAATAAAAAAAAAGAACGTCACAGAGTGCATAAAACCAAATCTCTGCTATTTAAAAATAGAGCTTTGGAAAGAATACCATAAGTTGTTGTTTTTTTTCATTGACTTTTGAGACTTAATGACTCTCTAGTGACTCCATGAAGAATTACTCTCAGTAATTGATTATTAAACCCGGAATCTGTGTTACTCTTGCAAATAATAAAGCAAGGTATTTGCCATCCAAAGACCTCAGAAATGGTTGGAGAAAAAAAAAAAATCTGGGGTTATCCTACTCTGAAACACTGCAATTAACTTGAATATAATTTATCTGTGAGAGAAAGTACAGCATTTAAACAGAAAGAAAATGTAAAGTAATAGAAAAAAAAACATTAAAATTGTCTAAATATTCAAGTTTACTGTTACAAGTTGATGATGCAAGATGCATTGGTTAAGGAATTATTGCACTTGGCGCACTATAAAAATAGATGTTGGTATCTATAGTAGCATATTTTGGTTAGATATTGCAATTTTCTCCCTTTATCAATCCATTTTAAGGTAGCTTAACGTTTTAAATTTTAATTATGGATATTCAGCACAAGTCATTTATTTATGTTAATAACTAGAAGAAACAATCACTTATTATTCGAGTCATATGGTCAGATTGCTGTCTCTGCATGCTACACATCTGTTGTTCTTTGAAGCATGTTATATGTCATTTAAGCATTCTTAGTTTCATACTTTAATTAATGATTGGAACTCTGCTGTTCCTTTTCACGTGGCTCCAAGGAATTCTGATGTAGTTCATGAATTATTTTATTTATTGGACAGACAGTTTTGTTGTTAACAAATAAATGCTGAAAAGATTTTATTAAGACTTTTTTTTTTTTTTTAGATTTTAGATAGAAAACAATCACAATAATCAATTACTGTATGTAATGTTTAAAAGACAGTGTTTCAATCCTGTACATGAATTTTAGATTTACTGTACATCAAACGCTTGTATAAATTTCATACTGTATATGTCATGAGGATTGAGCCGACTTTGTTGATTTGAGGTTTTAAATCAGTTTTAAAAATCCTTGATGTTTGTGTATAGCAAATATTTTTAATCTTAATTTCTATTATCCCATACATTGTTCTCTCTCTCTCTGTCTGTTTATGTGTGTGTGTGTGTGCGCGCGCGCGCGCATTTATTATGATTCTTACCTAAACTGAAGGTAGTTCATCCTCTACCTTGGGGGCTTAGATGACATTAACTGTGGCATTAACAGTAGAAAGGAAAGTAATATAAGCCTGTGTTCAGGCTCCAGGCTAGTCCAGTCAAGGGGTCATTTACCAGCCTAAGTCAAGTTTTATTGCAATCCCATCTTTATGCATATATATTTATATAGAGAGACAAGATCACTGTGCCTGTACTATGGCATAAAGTACACATAGTGCCACATGTAGCCTAACAGTTAAGAGCAAGAGTGAAGTGAATTTGATTCCTCAATTCAGGACTCAGCTGTTCCCGGCCTCCCCTTGGCCAAGCTATACAGAGCTTCTGACTTCTCCTGACCGCTAGTGAGGGCGCTGCAGCCAGAAAGGCCTCAGAGCGGCATAGCTCACTTTGGGCTGTAACTAACATGGTGAATTCATTAAGGAGCATCTACTCCAGAGCTGCAGCTTTTTCTCTTTCTGACAGCTGCTGTCTGTGGAAGGCCCTGGAGCTAGACATGGATCAATGGTAGAAACACATCCAAGAGAGCGTTTAACAGCAGCAAACCATGTAAGAAAGAAGGGGGTGTATTTAAGATATCAGTCTCTACATGAGAGAGAGAGAGAGAGAGAGAGAGAGAGAGAGAGAGAGAGAGAGAGGGGCCAGGGAAGAGGAGAGGTGAAATATCCATATTATCAGAAGGTAATACTGTAGATACAGGTGTTAAAACATGTGGGGGAGGGGGTCACATTGACAAAGAAATTCAAATCTGTATAACCTGTAACATGTCTTATGGATATAAAAAGTACTATTATTTAGTATTATTCTAAACATCATGCTTTCTGACCTGAAACATGTTTCTCTATCCGGAGATTCCTTAGTTAAGCCTCAAATTACAATATCAATTTGAATCAGACAAAATTTAAAAACTCAAGTACTGTAATCATTTTAGAATAAGATTATAATGTAAACTGAATTTATCAGCATTGTCTACATCAGTCTTTCTCATTGTGACATATAAACAAAAAACTTTAGTTTTATACTTAGTTGTTTCTTTACTCATCTCATCAATACCCAGTGATTATTTCAGTCACTTCTGCTTTGTTGGCTACATTTCTCAACACTATTTTAAATAATTTTATTAGTGTTTGTTAACCTGCTCTGTATCTGACATGGTCTTTGCAGTCAAACAGTCAAAAAAAAGTGTGAAATAACATAATTTTCGTAAATATATAATTTTTTTTTCTTAATGTAAAAAAAATTGTGATAATACACTATTTGGATTTTTTTTATTTATGATGAGCTGGTAACAATTATTTTAATCCTACCTTAAGCAGGAGGTAGCTCCTCAGTTCTTACACAGCCATGTCTGTAGATGTATCCCATGGTTCTTACACAGCCATGTCTGTAGATGTATCCCATGGTTCTTACACAGCCATGTCTGTAGATGTATCCCATGGTGTTTGTGGAAAAGATGTTACTGTGTTTTAGAAAGGTCAAATTATTGCCTCGTGCAAAGAAAGCAGCTAAGGAAATTATTTAACTCACTAGAACTGAGTTAAGAACTGTCAAACCACATTAACCTGAAACCTGAAAAGCTAGAAGTGAACCATTACTTGGTTGAAAAAAAAATCATGAATGGCCATGTGCGGAGATTACTTAAACACTTGGTAAAATTTAATTGAAAAAAAAAAATCAACAGTAGAAATCCCTGCTATGTTTAATAGTAAACGTAAGAGCATTTTCATATGCACAGCATGATGAGAACTCAGGATTCAGACTAAACTGATGTGGTAAGAAAACCTATTGTTATGACATTAATAAAAAATTTGAAAATTAATTAGAGAATTGCCATGGAGCATTAAGTTTGGCCTTTGGAACAACAGAAAAGGTCTGATGAGTCCAGATTGACCTTACTCCAGAGTGATAGACATGTTAGAATAAGAAGAGAAACAGAGGAAGCGATGCAGCCATCATGCATACAGTAGTGCCAACTGTACAATCCTCTGGAGGCAGTGTTATGATCTGGGGTTGCGTCAGATGGTCAGGTCGGGGCACAACATTATCTGGCAATAAAATGAAGTCAGCTGACGACCTGAATGTACTGAATGACCGGTTTCTCACATCTGTTGAGTTTTTCCTTTCCTGGTGGCATAAGCATATTCCAGAATGACAATACCAATATTAATCAGACTCGTATTGTGAAAGAGAGGCTCGGGAATAATTTTCACACATAAAGAATCTTGATCTTAACCACATAGAAACTTTGGGATCTGGTGGAACAGAATATTCAGAGTGGCTCAACTCTCCTGTGTTAAGTACAAAACATATATACATACAAATATATATATATACATACAAATATATATATACAAAAATAAATACAGCTCTGAATGAAAAAAAGTGCTGTGACTTTCCATGGTGAAAGTGTGATATATTTGACGATAAAGGAAATCCAAGAAAATATTAGAGTGTATTTTGTTTCAGTGTGTTTTTTTCATGGACAGAAAATTTCAGTCTTTGGTTTAAATTTTTGGTTGTTTTCCAGAATTTAGCCAGAGTGACTGAAATTGTTGGCCCAATGATTATCATCATTATCATCATCATCATTATTATTATTATTATTATTATTATTATTATTATTATTATTGGTTTAGATAATTAAGTTACTCTGTATTTCTATAATCTACTTTACCAATTCTGTAGATCAGACAACAATTTCTATAAAGCATTCTATACATTAGCCTATGACCTGCTCCCCAACAATATGACCAGGACTTATGGCTGATTCTTCATAATGAAGAAATTACAGTCTTTTAATAGAAATATGAATTCAAATAAATACAATATAATTGTAGTATGCATTATATAATTTAACTACATATAAATCTAAATACAATACATATATAGATATGTTTATTTATTATGTATAATAACATATACTGTCACCTGTAAAACTGCTTAATGAAACCATGCAACTTGTCTGTTGACTGATTGCAGAGTATATAGAGTGATTTATCCAAATAAAATAACACTGATAATTATATTTTAAAAAGTTATTAGATATAATTACATCCAAAATGATTAATTTTTATGCTCATGCGTCCTTCAAAACTCAAGCTGTCTACAATCAATATTGTGCTGGCACTCTGAATGAATTAAACTGCAGACTCAGCAAGTCATCTACTGCCATCTGCTGGAAACTTCAAATATCTAAATCAACAACAAAAAAACAAACAAACAAACAAATGAAAACATAATTCCATGCATGCTACCATATGATTTAAGTCATCGATTGCAATTGCTTAGCATACGCTTATACAAGTATGCTAAGTGTATTGCTAATTTTGTACAGACTGCTGGCTTTAAACCGAACAGAAATTGTGCAGCTAATAAATTGTATGAGAGACGTATAGAACTGCATTGATGTGTAAATATACTTTTTGCATCTGTATTGAATACAAGCATCAAAATACCATTTTAAAGCAAGATCATTTAGAATTCTGGTTTGTCGAATAAAGTCAGGAAATTTCACATTTTCTTTCTGTACTAAAGTCTAGAAACGTATTCTTAAGGTGAATAAAAAAAAGCCTTTAGAAGTAAACAGAACTGTAGCACCAAGTAAAAAATGTACATTCTTCAATTCAAAGATGTGTCTGGTGGTGATAAATGGTTTTTAAGCCTTGACTTAGAAATGGAAGAAACTTGACTTCAAAGCCAAAATAATGGCTGAAGGTGGTTGCACAAAGACTGCATTCTGACCAGCAAATAGGGTACTTGAGTTCAACAGCATGTTATTTGTATTACATAAAGGCCCAGGACATATGTGAAATTCTCAGAGATTTCTGATGACAAAACTTTCTCCTTTTAAATAATATTTTTAATCAACTTTAAATCATTTGAAAAGAGTTACTGGTCTACGGTTACAGTAAATGGACAAAATATGCAAACACACATATGTTATATATACAGTATTTAGCGTTATGTGTTATGATTATAATTTGTTTTGCCCAGTCATTCATGTATAGATATTGTACTGAGTGTTGAGCTTGATCTAGTGATGATAAGTTTCAGTACAAACTAGTGTGTTTGCTTGGTGTGAGACACATTGCAATTTACCACTGGCCCAAATTCTTTTTATACTATACTGATTGTTCATTAATTATTCAGGAAGCCATGAATATTTTATGCCTGTTGGTGCTAATAACACTCTATTGGTAGAGACTCTCTGCAGGTTTCTTCGAGGTGCCATCGCATCGACCTTGCTTAAAATCGGTGTGTCTCGCTCACTGTGGTGTGGTACACTTATTGATGGTTCACTTAACGAGCATGGGATTTTAAGTGCCTAAAATGAGCAATGGTTGAAACCTTGCTGAAGATCCTAAAGCCTTAACAATAATGAATAATAAATAAATAAATAAATAAATAAATATGTATAAAATGTAAATATGTATAAAACTGATTATGGCATGCTTACTGGCTGTATGCTAGATTTGACCTGAAAGAGACATAGTTAAGAATCATGTAAATTTTAATTATTGCTCCAGCCAATTTAAATGTCATGTAGATTACCCAATTTGTGCTTAAAGGCAGATCATAAACAATGATGTCTATGAAGATAATCTCAATTCCTCATCATCTGCAACTGCATCTAACAAATGATATATTAAATGAAGCTCATCATCATCAGTAAAAATTCATAACTACAGAAACTCATCATCATTATACGTATGTGCATATTGCATACTCCTAAACTTCTCTTTATATCTCTTTTCATTCATGTCATTACTTATTTTTTTCATTTAGCAAGCTGATCCCACAAAACCAATAAAAGAATAAGCCAAAAAGAAAATGATGATAGGGCGTCACAGAACCCATCATAAACCCTACAAAAATACACAAAGGAAGAAGGTGTACTGTAAAATACTACACTCTATGTTTCAAAACAGGAGCATGAATTGTTAATGAGTTCACGTGTTAATAATGACAGTGTAAAGGCAGGTGAACAAAGCCAGTTTTATAGGAGACATATATAAACAGTGTCATTCACATACACTGCACTGTCAGGGCCTGTATCAAAAGAGCAGAGCACTTCTCAGCAGAAGCATGGGACAAAAGGATTTAAAAGTCACAGTCATCCCTCAGCATTGGAAATGAGAAGTTACCAGTGTTTCGACTACAGTGCAAAATACCATGGTGAATCAAGACCTTTCTAAATGCATTTTCTTTTATCCAGGAATATAAAACAATTTATCATTCGGGTCGGTTCATTTTGCATACTAAAGTTTATAAAACATGACTCAAGTAATACACACAGGCAGAAAAGTTGTTTGCTTTTCTATTAAAAAAAAAAAGAAAAAAAGAATTGCAACCTAAGATATAAGCATGGTCCAAAATCAAGACCTAACAAGACATAACAAAGGAAGAAACACTTTCCTGGCTTTTAACTCAAATGCATGAATTTTTATACAGTATTAAAACTTTTTTTATCAAGTGTTCTTTATTTAGCTTTTTTGTTGTTTTTTTCTTTCTTTTTTTTTTCCTTTTTTTTTTTTTTTTTTTTTACAGTACAACATGTTAGTTACACGTGATTCGTAATCACTAATAGCTTTTGTTTTCTTAAGGGAAGGTTTGAGGGTGAAATCTCACAACCTGAAGAAACAGCACATCGCCAGACAATGATTGTAGTGGTCATCTTCACTGTTCTGTAAAACAGAAACTTACCACTTCAGGTGTTAAACACTATGAACCTGAATCATAAGTATCCATAAAATATGCATTTTAATATAAAATTGGATTTGTTCAATTATTGATAACGAGTGACTTCACACATTCTGTCCGAATTTTTAATGTTCAGCATGTAAACCACTTACAGTGTGATCCAGCATCTAGGGTGCTGTGTGTGTATATTATCTTCATAGGTATGTGTTTAAAGTGAGTGTGTATGTTTCTGTGTATGTACATTCCATGTTCTGGTAAAGCAAAGACCAAAAGAATGTGTGCATGTCAGCTTGGAGTGTGTGAAGCAGCACTGACAGCTGCCTTTTCATGCTAATACAACCCATTGCATTTGGACAGAATGTGGCCTACAGCATGCACAGAGCAAAGTCTCACCTCTCAAACAAACTACACATATCACATTTTTTTTTTTTTTTAGAAAATACCTGAATTATTTTGTCACATGAGTTAACAAGGAGACATAAACATTTAACATTATACCCAAAAGCTCAAAGGAGGGTGTCTACATCCCCTGAAGGCCCTCTTCCTGCTGGCAAAACCAGCAGTGTCAGCTTATTGTGCACGTGTGATTATGGCTGTACCATGTCTGTCTATTCTGCTCACATGATATGGACACAAAAGTTGTCAGCCCTTTGACTGACAGGTTGCTACTTTAGCTTCTCCCATCACCTCAGAATTCGAAAGCTTCATACAAATCATTCAAGCTGCAATGTCTACATTGTTGTACAGTACATCGACCAAAACCTTCTTCATAAAGACCTATCAATCCTGCCATATTATAAAACATAGTCTGAGAGTGGACTCTCATACACTCCTCAGCA
This sequence comes from Clarias macrocephalus, assembly GCA_011419295.1. Taxonomy (NCBI): domain Eukaryota; kingdom Metazoa; phylum Chordata; class Actinopteri; order Siluriformes; family Clariidae; genus Clarias; species Clarias macrocephalus. The sequence continues at coordinate 12,432 of JAAGKR010001652.1, forward strand.
CTTAACAAGTCCCTTTTCAATTCCACTAAAGTCTGTTTGATCTTGCAGCACCCCACAGCTTATGATCATTATTTCACATAGGAGTGAACATTGAAACTAGACAGGAAGAGTCTGTGTGAGTTTCCTGTCCAAGGCACGAGCTGCGCTGTCGATTTGTCCAGAGTCACCCTGTGAATGTGTGTGGTCGTGTGATGGAGCGCAAAGGGGTCAGAGGTGAACTTCAGGGTTGGCAGAGGGACGAGAAGGGGTGTATAAGTGTGGGGAAGGAGCTGGATGATCACGGGGTTGGAGTAGAATAGGTTGGAGTAGTTGCTGTTTTTTTTTTGTTTTTTTTTTGACAGCTCAAAGGGTGATTGGACAACGGTTTTGGGCTGGGTTCACAGGGTGGTTCGGGCACAGTGGTGTTTGAGCTTGCAGGGCAACACTCCACGGTTTAGCTGGTAAAACTCCACCAGCTGTAGCAGATCACTGAAGCGTGTGTTTCCATCATCCAGGCTGTAGAAGAGCTCGCCATCATCCTCAACCTTACATACACAACCATAAATACACTCATTTCATTGATCTGACAGCAAAACCATAGACGCTAATAAGGAAATTGCAGTACAAATTAAATGTATTTCTATTGTCTGCATTGGAAATGTCCAAATCTGATTTTTCAGACTGTAGGAATATTTACTCAAATAATTGCATTTAACAGACAGTCTAGGTTTTAATGTATTCAGCAGACATCAATAAGAACTAAAGCCTGTGGCTTATGCAATGGGCTTATGCAATGTTCATTTATACAGTTAACCTAAGATGCGATTCTGCAAGATGACTGCAGTATGTGGCCTGCCTTAATGCTAAATTCCATCTCAATTTTGCACTTTGTTGTTGTCAAGAAAAAAAAATGCATGTCTAAACTTCTTGAAACAGAAACTTGAAGTTGAAACAGAACTTACAGGCACTATTTGAAAGTGTCTGATTCTCTGTGCATGGCACAGGGACAGGACGAAGGTCTTGGGGTTGCTTTGGCTGTCTCTTAAAAGGAAAACTCTGAATAGAAACATAATAGAGAATTACACCATTATATTGAAATGATAGGGGAGAAGAGAGAAGATATGGATAAAAGATTACAAATAGTAACAACAACAAAAAAAAAACAAACACATGGAACAAGAAGTACCCATCAATGAGGCCATGCTGGGTGATCAGTTTGTGCGCCTCGTCTCTCGAGAGTTTGCTGTGGAACCACGGCTGAGCCATGTGGATTGCTACAGAGCAGGAGAACATATTCAGCGTATGCCATAAAAGGTAAAAAAGAAAAAAAAAACGGAAGTGAGACTGGTACACTGACCTATGTTAGATAGGGAGCTTTGGGAGGGGGAGCAGCTTCCGTGGCTGAGTCGATGGCAGCTCTTCCTCTGAAAGTGAAAACTATTTATCATCCATATGCACAAACAACTCATTACGATCATGGTAACTATTATTACTTACAGTGCTTTATGCACACGGATCCTGTTGTGACCCAAAGATAGGTGTCAAAACCATAAAGTGTTTTATTAACCCCTTGAGTACTATATTAATTATATTAGTTTCAGATAAGCTCTATAATCATAGAACCTGCCAGACTGAGCTCCTCACGTCAGTCAGTGGACACTTGGGTTCACAGTGCTAGACCTGACAAAATATGCCTGTTTTTTCACACTTCTAAATAAAACATTTTGACTGGCTGTGGCACAACATGTCAGAGCCAATTAAACAGAAACGGTAAATGAAAGCGAATCAATATCCGAGCTCAATCAACGCTAAGTATTGCTACAGATTTACACAGCAGATCGAAAATGTGACATCTCTAGTCTCCAAAACAAGCAACATCTTTCAGTCAACATTTGTGCCTCACCCTCCATGATAGACCTTCCTCCACAGCCACTGACAGAGCCTCTGATGGGTTATCAATCACACGGCTCCTCTGCCCTGAGAAATCCATGGCCACAAGAGAGTTCTCTGAAATGCTTCTCTGAAAAACATGCACACGTGCATAACACACAAAAAGAACTAGGGACTCAGAATTTCTATTCTATCAGTTCATTAAACATACACACACATGCACGCACACACACTTCAGTGCTCTTTTATCTTTGTGGAGTCATGCTGCCATCCAGTGTTCTAATAATGCAATTTTTCTTCGTATAGCCAGTATTACAGACCATAATATTTAAGACAGAGTTATTTGTGTAGATTAGTAGCTTTATATACAGTACCATACAGTAGGTTGATGCTCGGGCACTTTTAAAATGTCACAGTAGTTAGCTCTTGATCCTCCATAATTATTATCATACAGGAAATTAGACACTTTTTAAGCTTTCTGCTGTATGAACAGTATATGGCGAGAACCTGCCATGAATTCTTGTACCTTCAGGATTCTGAGTCACAAAATTTTAATAGTGGGTTCATTCCTAGTAGGCCTGTGTTTATCTCTGTTGTAACAGCCCCTTGTGACGCTAAACATATTAAAAAGAAAAAGAAAATGCACAGACCCTATACAACGACACAGCAGAGATCGAACCCTTGACCCCGATAATTATTTGCATTTTTTTTTTGTTTGTTTTTTTATTAGTTAAACTTGTGTTTAAATAAGAACTACAACTACAGTAGTTACCATGGAACAGTGGCTAGTATTGATCTGACAGTTCCAGGGTCTCTGGTTTAATCCTGAGCTCAGGTTATTGTCTTTGATTGTTCGCATGTCCTGGCTTCATGTTCGTGTGGGTTTCCTCATATTGTTCAATACCATGCAGGTCAGTGGCCTGTCTACACTAATATGGGTTATGCCCTTAGGTACAAGAATGAGTGCATGAATGTTTATGAATGTGACCTTTCAAAAAGCTGGTGTCGCATCGGAGGTGAATTCTCCTGTGTTGTCAGTATTAGCTGTGGTTTCCACCACAACCGTGACCTGGATAATTATTATTAGTAGTAATTATTAGAAATAATACTAATGATAACTGTGTTGTTATTATTTTTAACAGTATGCATGTACAGACTTTATGGAAAAAGGACGTAAAGTTAGATTATAAATCATGGCCTTTGCCCGGTGAACCAGTTTAACCATTTACTCCACTTATTCCACGTGGTTAACCAAGATTGTTTTTGTCAGAGGCTTAATTTTTAGGAATTTTACATCCTTTACTGTGTAAAACCCTGTTGCTTAGTTGGAGATGGTAAGGGCAGAAGGGGTGAGTATGCTTTTTCAAATAGTATAACATAATTCTTGTGTTGGTCTCCAGTCAGTCCTGTCTAGAATTACTATAATCACTACGTACCATGGGCCTCACATTTATCAGTAACTGGATCCTAATGGTTCAGGGAACACTTCTATGAACAGCAGGTGTTGAAAAGTCTTATGACTCTCGTAAGCGATGCTGCACTTCACCCGCACATTATATACAGATGGCTTGTTCCTCATTTATTCATAATACCGTGACTCCTGTCTCGGACTCTAGACTTGCAGCCAGAAATGCTTTCATACTCCTGCACTCCGTCCAGGTTAGGACCCACTTGCTGTGCTCCACTAACAACAAGGCAGAGGTGAAGAGTTGTAAAGTCAGCGAGCAGCTGATGCTGAGATATATTTAGAGTTAGTCTGGCTCCTCAATTATGCACAACGCACTAAAAATAGCTCAGGGAGCTTTAGTCACATACAATACTCTTATTTAGAGGCAACATTAGTAAATTGTTCTCAGAAATGAGCGTAAAACTGCAGCCTCCATTTATGGCATCAATAGAGAACTCAGAAGGTCTATAAAACAGCCCAGCTGGAGCTACACACAGACGCATCATGCTGAATTTAAGAGGAACATTCTAACCTCTGAGAGAGTTTTATTTTTGTAAGCTGAAAATTAAACCATACCACTGAATTCTTGAGTGTTTTGAAGGCATTGATTGATGTGCAATAACAGCAGCTCTGACAAGCCACAGCTTTATAATACTGCCTTCATTTTAATACAGTACTTTCTACAGTAACAGACAATTCATCTCTGAGCTAAATTTAATATATTAATGTTTTCTATAAGGAAATGTTTATTTAACAATTTTGTCATTGTGTCACACTTAGATGAAAAGCTGCTCCTTTAAGTTATCTAAAACAGGAAAGTCTACAGAACAGAACACTTTGTGCTTAGGAACACAGCAAGCTGCTCTTTTGTATTACTTTAAGGAGGATAAAAATGAACCTTATGAGGTAATGACTGTTTAGAGCATATATAAAATAACCGATAACAGAAACTAACTTCCACAGCATGGTGTTCGACACAACATTTAATGAAACAACAAGCAAATTAAAGGAGCAATTTGCTGTGATTTATTAACTGAAATGTTCGTGTTGGAGACATACTTTAGTGCAGGAGGAACTAAACACACCAGGACATCCTGTTATTGGAAAATAATCAACATCAAATTGATTACAGCCATGTGCTTCATTATAACCAGACATACTGTATTATGCCTTGCATACTACACATTTTAGTCCAAACACCATAATAATCATACATATAGTTTGATTAATTTGTTTTATACACCAGTGTTAACAAATGCAATAAAATCTACTGTATACATAATCCGCGTTGTGTTTTTTTTTTTTTGTTGTTGTTGTTGCATTTTTTAATTACATATGACATTATGTAAACTGAGGCTCATGAGATTCTGGTAAATTTTTTCTGGGGTTAAAATTATACTTCCTCACTAGCCAGCCAGCTTTCATGTTTGTAATATTGTTTTGTAGCCAAATACGTTTGTGCATCTATACTCTCCAATACAATAGGTGGCAGTATGCACCTAGCTGGTTTGGTTTGCAATCTTCCAATACCGGCGACACCTTTCTTCCTTTAGAGGATGAGATCAGCACATTCTGCACACATACTGTACAGAGATTTTAGAGGAGACAGAGGACTTTGATAATGTCACATGTTAATAAGGCATCCACTTCCTTGTTTTGGTATAGGTAGCTTTGATGTCTGCTTTGAACCTTCCATGAGTGCAGTGTAGCATGCTCAAAGCCACCCTTTCAAGTGGACCTGGTTCACATTACACAAACGTACCAGATTTTGGAGTCAAGTTTACTCAGATCTGTGGCCAAGTCCTTAGTATTGAGCACCCCAAAGGAGACACCTAACAGATGTCCTGTTCACTTGGCATTTTGACTGTCCTGTTTCAATTTTTCTTGTACAAGTTTTGTTTCACATTGTGACATTTGTTGCTTTATATTCTTGACTGTTCAGCCAAGGATATTTATGACATTACTGAATGGTTATCCACAACTGGTTAACATAGCACATGCACAACATAGTCGTATTTGCCCCTTTTCTGTAAAAAGGAGAACGGGTAGTTTTTTTAATAAGGTTTTAAGGGGTGGTTTGATAAGGTATTTTCCCTGTTACTAGCCATTGTAAACATATTTTATTTATTAAGATTTCATCTGACTATTTTGAGCTTTGACAATGTGGTGGCCAACACATTGAAATTTAATGCCAATAAAATTTATTCCGCATGTTCCCAGAAATACTTTTCCACAAGATGGAAAATCAAAAAAAAAAAAAAAACATGGTAGGTCATCCTGGTCATTCAACAGCTGAGTTCATTTTATTGCCACATGAGGTTGCTGAGTCTAGACCTGACCAACTGAATCACAGATCATAACCCTGCCTCTAGAGACTTATAGGGTGGGTACTATGCATGGTGGGTGCAGTGCCTCAGGTGTTTCTTCTTCTTACCCTGAAGCATTCATTGCTCTGGAATAGGATCAATGTGGACTCTTCAGATCATATGACCTTTTTACATTCTTCCAAAGTCTACTACTACTGTTTAGTTCCAAACCTGTGAGTTCTCATCACCTTGTGCATGTGGAAACGCTTTTACGTCCACTTATAACAATAGCTGTGATTTCTGCTGTTGAGTTTTAATGATGCAACTTAACCAAGCGTTTAAATAATCTCCATTCATTTTTTTTTCTGACCACATTTCCTCCATAAAGTTGACAGTTCAGCACTATCCTTCCAGGTTTTTTTTAAATAATGTGTTGGATTGTTCTTAACCCAGTTCCAGTCATTGAAAATCTTCTTAGTCATTTGCTTGCTGCAGGCCAATAATTTAGAGTTTTTCTTTGCCCAGGCAGTGTATATAATGTGTTCCTAATATACAGTAGTTAGGACTTAATACACATCAAAGCTTTTGGCCTTTATAATTCCAAGTAAGTCACACACACATTTTACTCAATGGCACTGACCTGTCAAACAAACCAATAACATGATCAGCTAAACATTATTTTGTCAGCTTTTATTTTCTGCTAATTGACATTTGTTTTCTAATCTTAAGTAAGAAGAGACAGGATTTTGTCAAATGTAATATGTATATGATTTGGACTACACACTGTTTTTGAACATACAGTATAACATATACAGTACATGATTAAGAAACATACTGTAGCTGGATCAAGGACATAATTAATTCTGCTTGTGGTGTTCACTGCAAAAATGTATTGAATTTGTGATGAGAGACTATGTGCGCTTTGAACTGTTTCAAAACATTTCCTTTGAGACCAGGTTTGAAATAGAATCAAGATGTTCAACACTACACTGCTGACACTGCTATAGAGATCTACCATCACTATAGTTCACCCATGATGTCTCCCAGTTTCTGTTATTCAGAATTCCTCTTGTTCTATTTTTTAATCTTGAATATTACATTATGTTTTTTGCCAGATCTGTGGATTGTGACTGTGATTATTGGGGTTCCACTAACCAGCATGCATTTGAACTAAATTTCAAGACATTGCCATAGACAAATCAACTCACCATTGGAGAGATTTTCTGCTTATGATGAGGCTCTATGAAGTTTTGGTACAGCTGCATCCCAAACTGCACACATTACAATACATGTAACCATGTTACAGATAAGTTATGGAGGTCGAGAATGAGCATATAGGGACATTATGTGGGCATTTAAAAAAAATTTTTTTTACATATGCTCAATTAAGTATGTATATTATTTTGAGAAAGACTGTGAGAGAAGTTTAGAGAAGTTAAAACGAGTGAGGCAGGGAAAAAAAATAGAATGCCATAAAGTGGCAAAGAATTTTTTCACCTTGAAGAGGCGCATAGCTGTGATCCAGCAGGTTCTGGTCTGCTCCACATCTGCACACAGCAGTTTGAGGTCCCTAGCAGAGCTGGACTTGCTCGGCTGTTCACCGAATCAGACATAGAAACATTCTCAATCATTTTATGATATCAATCACATTTTATAATATCTCCATGAGTTAGATCATTTCAGGCTTCTCATAACACTAAAATGATGAAGCGAGATAAGAAGCCAGACACTGTGTTTGATTATGGCTTTATATAACACCCATTAAACAATGAGGTACAGACAAATGGGATACTTAATTAGGGCTATTATATCATAAACTTAACTATGCACAGATGGTATGTGTAATATAATTCAACATCAACATTGCACAATCAAATATGTGAAACTTGTGCGTTTGCGGATTTAGCTTGGGTGTGTTGTAAAGCAACGTTCGCAAATACCTTTATACAGAATCCGTAGTCTGTCGGAGCTCCGTGTGTTTTTCTGGCTGATAACAAAGTGTAGACATCACTGTCACAAAACTCTGCAACAAACTGCAGATGCCTGGGTTCCTTACATAAGAAGAAGAAACACATAGACAAACCTTTCTCAATACATCAACTGAGTTTTAATGAAATAAACACAATGTGCGTGATGGAGGTTATGTGGAGATGATGAGACAGTGGGAGGGTGCCCTCAATTCCCCTGGCCCTATCCCTGAGTTCTAACATCAAGCCTGCCATAGCAGGGGGATGAATGTAAACATGTGAGCTATGTCCAGCATGATGGGTGTATTAAAATGTGGAAAGCCTACCCAGGGTGTGCATGAACTGGTGAGTGCTTGAAAAGCAAAGAGGAGAAAAGTGAAGCAATAAGCTAGTGTAGGAACTGTCTAAAAGACTGCATAAGAAAAAGTAAAAAAAAAAAATCACAGTAGAAGGCAAATGTGAATAATTATAAGTCTATTAATAGTTGAAACAAAAAAAAGAGAAAAAGTTGAAGGTGAAGGCGTACTTTTGAAGCACAGGAAGCACAGCTGAGGCTGTCGTGGATTAAAATTGTTATTCTGAGACATCTCAGTGAAGAAGCTGAGAGCAGCAACAGGGTTTAACGCGTAGGAGGACATTAAGACAGTGGCTTACATTGCAGCAGTGGGACTAAAATTACTGGACCAGTTAAAATGATGTGGATTTAGTTTGAGGGTTTGTCTAAGCTCCACTTAAAAGATGTGGATTAAGCATTCAGTGTTTGGAAACATTCTCAAGGACTTTGCAATGTTATGATTAAAATCAAGGGCAAAACTCGCACAATGTAAGACACTTATATAGCAATCCCTTCTGTTTCAAATGAGGCTACCCTCTCAATTACAACCAGGGTGTAATATGTACAAGAGAAGATAGATGCATACATGTTGCAATGCCAGCAGCTTTATCTTAACAACAGTGAAAGGGAGCCAAGTGAAAGGAAGAGAACGAGAGAAAGAGAGGAAAGAAAGAAAGGCTTTCCCAAGCAAAGTAACACAAAGCAAGCCTTTGTCTCATTTTGTCTATGTGCTACACTATTCTAATTTCCCAACAGTCAATAACTGGCACAGACACACAAAAGAGACAGAGATTGACAGATCTGAGGACATAAAAAGTGAAAGGAATGCAACAGACAAAAAGCAGCCAGCTTTAATATGTGCAGCTGAAATATGTTTTTTTTTTTTTTTTTAAGTAATCAAATGCGAAGATGTGGAGTAGACGCAGAGCGGCTTTGTGCACCCGGACAGTATTAGTTAGTAGAGAGCGGGGCTCCTCTTACGTGCCTCACAACAACCCTTTGTTGGGAAAAAAGGAAAAAGGGAAGGAGGGCAGCACTGGTTGGCATGGCACCTAGCAGGTATAAGCTTCACCTGTGGTGAGTGGGAAGGGTTCAGACACTGGCACAGCCCCAGGATCTGCCGCAGACAATCCTGCCCGACCAGTTCTGGCCAGCCGAGGGCCACAATGCCGTGCTGTTCGATCTAACCGTCACATCTAACAGCAGGACTGCAGGAGATTAGTGCTTGAATGAGGGTGCTTTGAAATGATCTGTCGCAGGCTTATCAAACCAAGCTCTGTCCGTCACTTATATTTGTTTCAGACTGGATAAGCTAGAAGTGATTTAAGTAAGTAATGTTACTAGCCTCTAGAGCCCAAGCGGTAAGATCAAGTGGTGCAATACATGATTAGAACTAAGGGCTGCAGGTATTACAGTATATACCTTTACAGAGTTGAAGACGTTCAACCAACTTACTCTTAGCTATGTACAGTATTTCAGTGTTGTACATGAAAGGGAGTCAGCGTGATTGTTGTGTAAAATTATAGATTATTGTGTTTTTTTTTTTCTTCTATTACCTTTGATGTGCCCTTATTGGAAAAATACAGCCCAGACCTTCTCAACACAAAATAGAACTTCTTCCAGGACTTCTTGCCCTGCTCTTTTGAGTAGAGAAAGCCGTGGATCTCAGGACATGTGCTGGAGTTGAGAAATGTCTAAGAGCAAACAGCACAAATCAGACATGTTTTAAATCGACAGTCTTTCACAAAATTTCACATAATAGTACAACGACTGGAATATACCTGGAATACAACTTGTTTGTTAGTTTTGCTGTATTTACTGAACATGGTAGTGGTTCCACAATTGGAGTACCACTTCACCCCTTTACCATTTAAAAAGTAGCTAATTTTAAAAATGTATCATTTTAAAAATAAAATTATTTGCTCTTAAATGAATAAGATCTTTAGTAGAGATAAACTAGAAACATTACTAGAGTAGAGATCACCATGGACCTCCCAATATGATATCACAATACAGCACCTAAGTGCCAATTCAATTTGTAGGAAAGTAGTTAATTGATTATGGTTGATTATGGTCTAGAAGGTTCCAGGTTCAAACCCCACCTCTACCAAGTTGCCCCTGTTGTACAATGTACAATGTGATAAAAATGTAAGTTGCTCTCGATATGGCCGTTTGCCAAATGCGTAAATATATTTCTATATTCTATATTCTGTTAATATCACTTTTTAATAAATGTCTTGATTCGGCAAATCTTTGGAGTGAGTGTTACGAATTGGCATATAAAAGAATCACGATATGTAACTGAATCGGTTTTCCCCTATGATTTACAAAATATAAACTGTTGTACTTAAAATTCTAAAAATCTATCATTTGAGTAACAGTAGTATACTTCACAGTGGTCTCATCAGTCACACATTAGTATGAAAATAAATAAAAATGTGAGATCATATTCTTCTTACCATGACTTTTTGGAAAGGTAAAAAAGCAGCTTCCTACTGAACTGTGACTCGTGCTATATTCTAAATATTTCATGAAGTGTATATATTTATGCGACAGGGTTAAGTTAATGTTTCTTGGATGATCAGATGAATGATTCATGGAAATTGATGCTTCAAGCATGAGATGTTAAATGGATTCCCACAGTACTGCAGAAAGTATAGATTTAAAGTATTGTAATGGGTTAGGATGGGGTGGGGGGAGGGGCTGTTTTCTAGTGCTGTTCCCTTTACAGAGGATTTTATTAAAGTTTAAATATACTTAAACATATTTAGTGCTGTCAATCAATAAACTTTTTTAAATCTACTTAAATCACAGTCATAGTCTGATTAATCACAATTTTTAAATACTCAGATTTACTTGTATTATAAACATGCAATCCAAACCAGGAAACAGATTATGCAGTTTTATAATATCTCAATTGTCAACACAGAGCCTTCCATTCCCACATCTCATATGTAGTCTTTATTCTAGGAGTCTAGTTCCCCTTGAAGGTAGCTAAACGTGCCATTGTCACACACAGCCAGGTGAACGCGCTGTGATTACGGAAAGCTATTAGGCTCAAACTTTATAATATCATTCATTTGCATTAAAACAAATAGTAATTTTTTCTTTAACATTTCTAGATTAATCACATGTGTTAACTTGATAATATTGACAGCCCTAGTTAAAATAGAAATTTGGGGAGAATGAGACTGCTGAAAGGCAATACCTGGATAAGCTGCGAGTGGTTCATGAGGCCATTTGCTTCACTCGATATAGACACCATGCTTTCTGGAAAAAAATCCTGTTAACATGAGAAAAACATCAATCGCTACCAACAGACACCAGCCATCATGATTACTAAAGACTCTGAGGGCAAAACAGATTTTCACAGTCTGTAAGTGTAAGTCACCTCTATAACTCAAGTCGAACTGAAGCATTTCACTGCATATCGTACTGTGCTTGACTGTGTACGTGAAAAATACAATTTGAATTTGATTTTTAAAAAGTCTTTAAACTCCATTGAAACCCTATAAACTTATCTCTCCTAATAAGAATAATTAGACTTGTGATTGAGTCGAGTCTCTGTTTGTCCTAAGAAGCACCAGCCCCAAAGGCTTGATGATTGGGACTTCAGAATATATAAACGGTTGATTTTGTGCATGGATTATAAATTGGTTAAAATGACAAAGAAAGCTTGTCTTGCATTTTTGCTACTCTGCCAATCTGTTATACATTACCTAGGCAGCACAGACTTTTTTTTTTTCCGAGAACAACACACATACACAAAAACAGTACACACCAGAGGTTTCTTGAAGAATTCATATTTGGCATAATTCTTCCTGAAATACAGGCGGCTGTCTGAGTCCATGCCCCAGTTAGACTGCACTTCCAAGACTGATTCATGGTCTTCTATTATTCTTTCTGAAAGCAATACAAGAAAAGAGAAGTCAGTGAAGAAAAAAGAAAAAAGAAAAACTAACATACACCTATGTCCATTTGCATATTTATTTCTACGCACACAATTCAATAAAGTAAATTATTATTATGACAGCACTGCATTTTAAAAGCACCTTCAGTATCTGGATTTTGTCTTACTCCTTACGCTATCTTGAGATTATGAGAATATGAGATTTAAAAATATATTAACAAAGTTTTCCTTTTTTTAAATATGCTTCATCAATGAGTAATCTTTGATTATACCATGTGTGAGGTGCGGGGAGTCAGGGAAGGCTGACTGACTCGATTGCATTGCTTCATTTTTCTCATTAAACATTATTCAGCTCCTGGAAACCCAAACGAATGTTTAATGAATGAATGGAAAGCGTCTATTTAGAGCAGGCCATCTGGAAGAGTGAGAATGATGATATTCAAGACTAATTAATTCCCATAGCATAACTGCAATCAGGGCTGGCGAGCCTCATCAAAATGCACTGGCATGCTGGGTGTTTCTCTGGGTATCTGTGATCTCCTGCTGTGAGGCACCGGGTATTTCTAGTCGTCGCTGATCTGTGGACAGTTACAAGCTTCTGCCTGGAGCTGGCTATGGAATCTCCGATCCGCATTTTATGCATTCTGGATAAGTTGTGTGTGAATGTACTTGTAGCTCTTGCAAAAAACAATTAGGAGAATAAGAGTAATGCTAGCCCTAAAGTAAGATGGAGCTCTTGAGGTATGGATAGGGTTACACGAGTCCATCACTCTGGCCATTCATACCAAGTTAAATGCTACCCAGAGGGAAAATTATAAAATGTATATACAAGATGAAATATACAATCAAATGTATATTTATTTTTTATGTAGCTATTTATATTGTCTTAAAAACAAGGCATTAAAAATAAAAAATAAATAAATAAATAAAGTTGAGTCATTCATTAATAAATGACAGTGCAATAAAGTTTACATCCAAGATATTGTTTTGCATCAAAACAAAACTGAGAATGAGTAAGCCTACTTCCTTATCATGAAACTGATTTGACAAAGTAAAAAATTTGCCAATGAAGTCTACAGTTATTGAACCTTCATTAACGTTTTTTAAATTTATTTATTTTATCACTATCTAGCAGCACAGAGCCTAATAGCAGTCAGCATGGTTCACTGAGCCTATTGTGTATTTTCTAGTGTCCTTTACAGTACATGTTAAACATCTGTCAGTGACGTGCAGCCTGATAAAGTTTTACAAAAATATTTAAACCCCAACTTCTGCAGTTTTCCCAAGTAAAAAACAAAAAAGAAAAACATTATTACATTATTAGTCGAAGATTAGTTGTTTGCTCTCATTCTAATGGATAGACCCTAAGTTTTTAAAGTTTCAGGGTAACAAATTAGAACAACTAACTTGGAGGATGGGGAATTTAATCATTCTGGTAAAGACCTCTACTAGGAATTACATTTTTCATCAGATGATGAAGGTAATCAGTAATAAAAATGACTTATTGGATGACCTCAAAGTGAAAAAGTGAAGCTTAATCCCCCCTACAACACAACCGTGACACTAGCTTTTCCCTTTGCTACTCATCCTTATCTAGATTTGGCCAGTCTTTTAGAATTTATTGTTATTTAGGCCTTCGGTTCAGATAAAGAGCAATGGACGGGACTATTGTCTCACGGGTTAAAAATATTATAGATAAGCTGTATTGCTTAGGCTTTACCCAACAGACCATCAGGGAATCTATCCAGCAATTAATTGTTCCATGTGCGCATCATGAGGAGTCCCACTGTTTGATAAATTACTTCCTTATTATTGTGCAACATTAAGATAAATATTAAACATCATAAACTGAATACTAATTTTAAACTAATTTCAATATCAAACTCCATCAGGCAAAAACCTGTTGGCCACAGATGGGCTCATTTTGGCACTAATCATACATTTAAGGGAACAAATTAGAATTCATTTGTGGGCGCAGGTTTAGATTCAATAACTTTAAACAGATATACATTTTAGGAAAAGTCCTGTTTCAATGATTAGGTCTGTTTAGTGACTGGAGGTCCTTCCATAGTCATACAAAATGGGAATAAATACAATGGTCACCATTAGCCTCCACAGTCCCTAGGATTACAGACGTTCCTATATGGATGGATGGACACCTGTTTAGTATATGTGCTACAGTAGGCAAGGCTCACTGACTCCTTCTCTAAAAATAGATCCAGGAGAGGGAAAAAAGTGGTAGAAGAAATGTATAATCATTCTGAAGGAGCAAAAATGATAGATGTATAATAGGGATGCATAAAGGAAAAAAATACATCGAGTGAATAAGAGGATGAAGGAACAGATGGTTGAATTATGCAATGGTGTAAAGAATTGTGTTAAGGAATATTCCTGCGTGGAAGGTAGCTGCCAGAGATGTTAATCGTTTCCAGTGGAGATGAACATTACTTACGGTATGTTTCCAAAGAAAGACCACAGTTAGAAGTCCTCTTCCTAGTTATAACCTATACTCTCTACAAACATTTCATATTCCAAACCTTACTGATCTGTTATTCCTCCCAAAACAATTCATCAATTTACCCATTCATTTACACCATTTGCCCGACTCCCAGCTTGACTTTCTGATGACAACCATTTCTCGATTATTCCAAGTGTCATAAGCTTGACTTTAGCTTCCCCTCAGGTTTCATATTAATGCTCACTTTCCCTCTACTACTCTACCTCTGTATTGGACAGAGATGAACCTGAGGGCTTTGATATTACTTTTCACAGTGTTAAACTTTTTTGCTTGTAAATTCTGAAGCACAAGCACACATTTGAATTCCCTTCTCCTCTTGGCTCAACCACCCCCTCTATAATCAACCATTCCTGATTTTCACTTGAGTTTGTGACCGCAAAAATGTAAACCATGTACAAATGGACAGAGCGTTTTCTTTCCATTTAACTCAGAAACCATGCCCTGTGATGAACTGGCATGCCAACCAGGGTGTATTCCTACCTCGTGCCCAATGCAAATGCACACAAAATGCATCTGAACTGCCCAGTTGTACTTAAAATCAGCTTTGGATGTCCAACGTTAGAGGGTAAAGTTGTAGCTCCATGACTAATTTCTTTGGGTAGGTTTCTACCCTCTCAATCTACATTCAATTTAACTGTCCTTAAAAAGATAGTTATGTAAAAAAATTCCTGGAAAAGATGAAATTTTTTTAAAAATGTTCTTCTCAAAACTAAAATATCAATCCCTATTTCTCTCTGTGTTGTGACTATCTTCTTGTCTCATTCCTGTTTGCCATAAATCCTGCACTCCTCACTTACATCGTCCTTAATCAGCCTTCCAGCACACAGCAAAAGCTGCTCAGTACTAGAGCCAGAGTTCTTTGGCCTTTCTACATTTTGCTACTCAAACTACAATCGATTAATTGAAGGTAAGGTCTGCACTCCCAGACACTACATTAAACTGTTGGTGTCTCCTTCAGACTTCAAAACCATTAACCCCATAAAGTCTGTTTATCCTTCCGCTTGTCACACAAAGGGGGATTTTATAAGAGGTTTTCTGCTTGGGCAAGTTTTCTCACAGACATCTTCAGTCTTGCTGTAAGGGAAACTGAAGTCTGAGGGTGGTGGTTTCCCGACTGTATGTTAAGCAGTGATTATTGCCTGACATGTTAGAGATGTTTATCAAGGACTTTTCAGTCTGATACACGCTGCCACATAAACTGTATAAAAAGACATATTTTGTCGAGTGTTGAGACAGATCTCTAACTCTAATACCATCTGCGAATTAGTATGATTTCATTACCAATGTCAGCACTTTTCAAGAATAAACTGCAATGCAAGTGGTTTTCGGACTGTTAAATTATCCACGGCATGCAAAGCATTACTGGGCCACTAATGCTGGAGTCACCCTGAGAGCCGAAGTCAAAATTCGATGCTTTGATGCAACATATAAGGACAAATATCATATGGACTAAGTTAAAAATATGAACAGGCCTGTGGTGTTTTATGTGGTACATCTGTTTAAACTGTAACTCTAAAACAAATTAAGCTTAGTTGCAAAAAATGTCTGCTGATGTCATGAAAAGGGATTCAATGCACAATCACCATTCATTGTGTTTTGTTTAAAACTAGATAAGATCAGTGTCTACTTGGCATTCCACAGCATGTGACTAAATTGCAAGATTAGACCTAGATCACAGTGAGGCCATATTTCTTATAGCGAGTTCTGTTACATTACAGCTATTGCCAAGGGGTGATGGTGCACGCACGCCTGAATATCAAGACTCATAAACCAATGCATGAAACAGTGATACCATTATGCTCCATTAAAGCTAAATTAGTTTTTGGGCATTATGGGGGCACAGATGGATGCACTTACCAATACCCAGATGAGCAAGGTGCTCAATCAACGTCCAGCTGTGGTCATCGATGCAGTGGTTCTTCAGAATGAACAGCTGGCAGATATCCCGGGCAGTGATGTCACTGGGAACCTCCACGGCTCGACTGCTGTTGTCCTCACTGTATACTTTGATCACCTTCCACACAGGAACCCATTTGTTAGCCAGTGAAAAAGTTTTGAGTCATTTTGCAGTGACTGTGACATTTGATATACAGTACGATTATGACTACTGATCCAGATAAGGAGTCCAAAATGTCAGAATAAATATATGAACCTAATACTCGATTATATGCCTTTCGTGCAAGGGCAGAGAATCGAGTCATTAATGGAGCTCATTTGATACTGCAAGCTACCTCACACCTCACGCCCTCCACACTCAACACTCCATTCATTTCGAATGACAGTGAAGCAGTGAGAACCAGGCCAGCAAACTGGGAGCAGATCATGAATGTTCCCTTTCACTTGCTTCACAGTTCCTAGTCTCGCACTCGCCAAACGGAACAGCAGAACGAGCAGTGAGTATTATCGCCAAATCGGAGTCCCTTCGGTCCGGATTAAGTTTAGAACAGCTATCAACGATAGCTCGAATTATCCCTTGCAGAAAGAGAGGAAGGTTTTAGCCTCTTCTGCAAGGCATCAACCAGATACAAACACGCATGCATAAAAACAAGTATTTTAGCATAACTTACCACCGTATTAGACGGCAAGCAGAGCTGTGATTTGGGGCTAGCTCTGCAGTTTAGGTAAGGCTGAGTACACAGCATTGTAGGAGCAGAATTTTAGGTGAAACATAGAAACATGCATGTACTGAGGGAGCAGTAGCTCTCTCCCTCTATTTTTTCCTCGCGCTGTCTCTCTTGTTCTTCTCCTCTTCTGTCTATTACTCTCTCCTCTCTGTCTTTCCCAGACGTTCTGCTTCTTCTTCTTCTCTCTCTCTCTCTCTCTCTCTCTCTCTGGCTCTTTCTCTCTGCAGCTGAACTGAAATGAGGTAATTAAGAGAACAGGCTCCGAGCTCCAGTACTTCCTGCCTCTCCTGCTGTATGTCACCCAAACTCTGCCCAATCACCTGCCATCTCTCACTAACTGCAGCCTCCAGGGGTAAGCCCTGCCCACCCCATACCAGCACAAGCTCCGCCCTCACCACCACCAGAAAGAGAGGGGAGTAGAGGAAGATAGTGCAGAGAGAAGGGAGCTGGGGAGAAGGAGGTGGAGTAGAGAAGGGGTAGATAAAGTCACAAGGCTCGTTTCACCTACAGTACAGTAGCTTTTCCCATGGCAGAGATCAACCCCATCTGTCCTCTCTATAATGTTCAGCATAAGTGCAGCACCCTTTTTGGGCATTTTGATTAAATATCATTTTAATTCAGATCAACTTCATGTAAAGTTTTTTTTTTTATTTAAAAAGTGGTTAGGAAAAGATGGGGGGAAGGGAAGTAAAGGAAGGAGAAGGGTCAAGAGACATGAGAAGAAATGTGAGGAGAGAAAGCATGGGGGAGGGAGGGAGAGAGAAAAGACAGCCGGAGAGTGAGAGAGAGAGAGATTGGAGAGAGTCCAATCAAGGTTTAGTTAAAGCCCATTTATTATTTATGCTTTGTACAGTGATGAGGTGAAAATGAACTGGTCTTATGTCTTCAGGCTTCTGACGTTTAACATGCAGATGTGCCATCGTTCCTCCGATATTCTTAACCTTGAAAAAAACCTTCATTTTACTCATCATCTGGAAAACTTTTGAAGGAAGCCTACATTGTCCTACACATCCCACAATCCTGTGCAGCTACAGTGCAAAAAAAAACATCACCAACACAGCAGGGAACATGGAGCAGTTTGTGCACAAATGTCTTAAGATCTTATATCTGACAATAAACAGATTGTGCAGTCACAGAACATTAGGTCTATTGCCTCCAGAGATTATGTGATTATTTTATTCCCTCCAGTCTCACTCCCTCTAGTCAGTTGAATCTAGAAAAGTTTAACATTGTCAGTATCTTTGGTGAATCTTTGTTTTTGCCTCATCTCTGGGAGTTCATAACTTTAATCCTGGTGAAGCGAGAGAGTTGAAGAGAACCTGCTCTCTGAGTGGGAGGAACAGCCTTCCCTTCTGCCCATCAATCAGAGCCAATCGAGAGCATCTGTTACATCCTGTATACGGCATGGGAACGTGTAGTCTTGATGCAGTGTCTTATGGTTGAACTGTTATTTTGCCAGGGTTAGTCAGTCATCAAACAGATAGCTGGTCTAACTAGTGTTTGAGTCATTATGGTAAGAAGATACACTATAAACTGCCTCAGAAGCACCCATGACCATTGTCATAAAAATAAGCTACGGCCATTACAATGACTTCATACAGTATGTGGTGATTAAACAAGTAAAGGTAATATATGATTATATGCTAATTTTAACTGTCAAAATAGCTGTGGAGAACAATGATGACACTCTAACATTAGCTTCAGAGATAGTTTGTGCAGATCATTCCAGTCACTCAAGGATGTTACATGGTTCCATGCCTTCAAAGAGACGGTTTTGATCCATACAGTATATCACTGCTAGGCATTCCTCTGGAGGTTGCTGAGATGCATCCCCTTCTCCTTCATTTAAAACTGGATCGTTTTTTAACTCATACAATGTCTGTGAATGTTGCATGTAAACAATGAATTGACCTCACCAATGATCCCATAATACATGCTGTCTATTCCCAAGCCTTATTCAGAATGGTACAATTAACCCCCCCATCTAAACAGATTGAACCATGTTGACAGCCTGTTTACTGCAACATTCATAGTTCACAAACATCTGCCTTGTAAAGCACTAAGACTGGATCGGAAGAGTTGTTAACCCTTAATAAGGCAAAGATCCGCATTTGGTACTTTACCAGTTGCCTCCATCAGGTCCTCAAAAAAACAACACATATTTGCAGAAAAAAAAAATTCTTCATAATTTTCCATATTTTTATGTTTAAATAAACGTGACAAACTTTATCTGTGTTTTTTTGTTTAATAATATAAACAGGTCTGCCCGGAAAAAGTCTAGCCATTGTTAATATAACACGAACGGTTTGAGCAACTGGCAGCCAGGGAGAATGGAATGGAATGGAATGGAATGCGCATGCGTGAACAATGATGCCTTCTCTGTACTAGTCAGTTGGCCACTAGATGCCATTGAGTGAGCATGTGTACTGTGTGGCCGTTCAAAATGTCTAAATGAGAAGAGCAACCAATCCGCATCAAACTTTGCATTAGGCTTGGACAAATAATGAGCGGCACAAACCCCTCCATAGATGGTCAAGAATCTGAGGAAATAGATCCATGTTCTGGAAGATCTGCAACAAGCAGAACACCTGAGAATGTTGATTGTGTATGAGCAGCAATAAAGAAAGATCGGTGACTGACAGTGAGAGAACTAGAAGCGTAATTAGGAGTTTATTACATTTAAACCAGGTATTATTGTACATGGCTGCATACTTCCTGGACAGAGCTCGAATAAACTGTTTGAAAAAGTATTAATCTAGACAGGCAAGAATCATATATGGTAACTTCATTGAAATTAAACATTTAAAATGTTTTAAAAATTCACAAAGTAAAAAGTAAAAGGGGCGGTGGTGGTCAGTGTGTTACGGCTATGAGTTACTGATCGGAAGACCGGCAGTGCGAGCATCAGCTCCACCAGGTTGCCTCTGTTGGGCCCTTAAGCAAGGCCCTTAAACCTCTCTGCTCCAAGGGCACAGTATAATGCCTACTAACAAAAAAATATATAGCTGGGACATGAGAAGAATAAAGAATTTCTGTGCAGTAATGTGTATGTGACAAAAGTAATTCAATGTGTGCCCTATAAATGGTTAAGGAAGATACTTTCTGTTTTGTACTTGCTTTTAGAAAAATGGTAAAATTACAAAGAGAAAAACATTTTTGAAGTGATGAGATTTTACAGCACACTGTAAGTCTTTACTCCACTGTTCTAAAGTTTATTAGTGTTCCTTTATTAAAGTAAAGAAAAATCTGCAATGTGTGCAAAAGTGTTAGCACCCACCAGTCATTACCACCTGTAATAACCAGATCTCTGCATGAAATCTGCTTTGAAATCTGCGGTGTGCTGTGTTGAAACCCTTATGGAGAGGGTATCTTTTGATTTGTGTAAATGCATTTCCTTCAGAGGCTGTCAGAGCTTCCAATCAGTGCTGACTTGATCAAGTCCCCAAAGTTCCTTTGGTTCCTTTGCAGCCTGCGGAGGTGGGACACTTTTCAAACTCGATCGCTGCACAGGTGCCGCCTTGCACCACAAACAGAGCTTCAAAGCAGACACACAATCCATGCACCAAATTCAGACTGTAGTAAATCATAAATTTCCTATTCTATGTAAAGTCACATTATGCTGCAGTACTTTTTAAAATGGCTTCAAGGTTTGCGTGCATAACATTATGATCGCCTGCGTGGTTATTTAAGTGCATGAATGCAAACTGTTACATTAGAAAAAATCATTAGAAGTGAATTTCAGAATTATAACATAACATAAAGAGCACTGCTTTCATTAGCTGGAACCAAAGCTAATTTTGAAGTTGTCATCTGTGCACATTTTGGGTACTGTATATGCGGAACTCCAATGGCCATTTCTGCCTCATGAGAACACGCACATTTGTGGCTGTGGCTTACTCTTCTTTGATTAGATACTTAAATATACATGCATCATCATGCAGAAACTGAGCGTTCTCATTGTGTCCTTATTTGGCATCATTGAGCTGTGAGCTGTCCTCAGAATTTTGAGGACAGATGAGGGAGGAAAAAACTGAAAAAGACACAGTCCACAGTCTTGTTAGAGAACATATTTGTCTGGTGCAATGCTAAAATGTTTTATTTTGTGACTTACTAACTTTAAATGACATCTTTAGTTAGTGATTTCTCTCTCTCTCTCTCTCTCTCTCCCCAAAAATCCGTGTGTGATAAAAGCTCAGTGCAGAGTGCAGATAAAACATATGTAAGGGCAGCGCAAGCTTTGCTGAGTGCTATCACTGGACACAAAGACCTGCATTCAGAAGCATCTACTGTTCTCTCTCTCTCTCTCTCTCTTTCTCTCTCACACACACACACACACGCGCGCACACACACATAGGACTTTTTAACAATTTGACTTTAGTTGTTGTTCCCTTATTCTGTTGTTCCCAGAATTCTGATACGATGTTACCAGTCTTTCGAAGTTCACCAATTTCAAATATAATTCAAATTTCATCAGAAATCAATCAGTTTCCTGTTTATATAAACAGTAGCCACCCAAGGTAAAACCATGTCTGCAATCTGTTTTCTGTGTCTTCAGTTTTACTTTGTAAGTGGGAATGAACAGTGGGTGCAGATCGGGTTGAGGCACCCACTCTTGCATCCACTCCTGGCGCACCCCAAATGCATACAATCATTTACATTTACATTTAGGTATTTGGCAGACGCTCTTATACAGAGCGACTTTTATTATAATCTCATTACACATTTAAGTTGATGGTTAAGGGACAACTTGGCGGCACCTCCCGAACCGTATTCCAATGCCTTAACCACTGAGCTACCCCTGACAGTCACACACTTCAAGCACACGTCAGGAGGCACATGCACAACTCACTTGGCTGCTTCATTCGGTATATTCTAAAACCTGAGAGGATAGAGGAAGTCCACAAGTCATGCGTTAAAATGTGTGAGTATAATGTGTGTCTGGCTCTCCGTGTTCAGAGATAAGCTTTGAAGCAGAGCATGCTTGGGGAGAGTAGAACACTGAGAGACTGTCTCCCTCCAGCTATCGCTCAGTTAAACAAGGAAATAAGATTAGCAGTAAACTGATTACACCCATGACAGCTTTATGCACCCGCTGTCGGATTCTGAGCGTACGACGCAAGTAAGAAACTGAATTGATGAAAATTTGGTTCTTTCCAGTGTCTAATTAATTCCAGTGGCGGTACTGCAGTTTTATGAACCTTTTATAATGCATTTATGAAAAGTGATCTTTACCTAATGGGTGTATTGGGCCTTAACAAAATGAAAACACTAAATAAGCTTTCCGTTCCTTAGAAAATATTGAAACAAGAGCTCCCATACATTTATACGGTGTGCCTCACTTTTCATGATGGACACTAGTGTGTTATCTGATCATTTTGTAAAAGAGATTTTTAGTATTATATTATTTTCAATGAAGGACTGATGTATTGTCAGATGTTTTTGTTTGAAACAATAAAAATGTTGTCTTTTTTAAGATGACCGTGATAGAAGACAGACTGTTTTTATGTCCTCTAGTTCCTACGTTTCCATCCTGAACCTGACTGCATACCCTAAGTATTAGATTGTTTGGAGAATAACATTTAGCTAGCTTCAATTTGTTTGTTCAGATCATTATTAGTTACTGTAGATCCAGTTTATTTTTGATTTGATTTGAATTAATTCCACGTGTTATCCAGGTTAGCACTAGTGTGGCCTTTAGAGATGCTTAACAGTCTTCAACTCAAGGACAGGACAGTATAGACCAGTTGACTAAAGTCTGTCCTTCTGTATTTCATGACCTCTCACTCCACAGCTGCATCTTTATCTGAAAATCAGACAACTGGCCTTGGCCTGACCAGTACTCTCTTGCTCTCGACATGAATGGCACGCTCCCAAACAGCTCTGACATCTCTGAACAGCTGTGACATCTTACATGCACTAAAGTTGAAATTGTTTACAATCGTTATGTCAATTCTAAGTGAATTGTCTGTTACACAAATATCTAAAACAAATTTTATGGATGCGCCTCTGGGCATTTTGCACATGATTTTAACCCTTTCTACCTCATTATTCTGTTATTAATCTCATTCATTTTTACTGATCACTTATACTATCAACTATAATGAAACAAAGTTGGAAAGATATGCAGTATTCAAAAAAAGTGAGGGGAAAGTATCTGACACTAAAGATTCTCGTAAAATTAAGGTTTTAACCCTCGACTATTTTATTATTTTTTTTACATGCACTTGTCACCCATTCTATTTTGAAACTCTTATAAAACCCCCTTTTTAAACTTGTGCTTCTTGTAGCCCAGCCCACGGCAGGACAATTGTGTGAATTGAACTCTTTCCACTGCACCTTGTCTCACTGTATTACTCTCTAATCTGCACGGATGATTCTTCATAACGAGAGACTGTAAAATTATCAGCTTTTCCAGTAGAAACACAGCGTTTGGCTAAGTACTTGCACGTGGATGCATATCTTGTAATCAATGACCTGTAATAATGTAGCCTACAGTGCCTCATGATATTACAAAAGCACTTCTCAAACACGCTATAAAATGGTATCATCAAATGTACAAATCGGTACATTTCAATGATTTGAGGAATGCAAATTAATCAAAGGAGCACGAGGAAATGAATTAAATCTTTCTGTTCCCAAACATCCTGCATAGTCAGGCTTTCCATCATGGGAAAATCTATGGAGGAAATAAATGTCTATGGTTTCCACCACAAGACCAGCCTTCCAAACATGCCACAATACAGGAAAACCAAAGTCTAAACCATGTCTAACATTAGAGAACGATGAAACAAGCACATGTAAGCAGTCAAAGAAATGTTAGATAGTTTTTTGTTTTGCTATACTTTTTTCGTCCAAAGAAGAGAATGCAAATGTTAGTCAATTGTTTGAGCTTAAAAGAAAGTTTTTGTGTTCCTACCCGCTTCTGCAGACAAAGCGGAGTGATGGCGGGGAGCGTGACTCGTCTGGCTTGGAAATTCATACTGCTCTCTTCAGTAGGCTGCTGGGCAAAAAAGGTCCATCCAATTTCTTTTTTTTATGTAAATGTAGTTGCTCAGTTAAATATTTTTGAAGATCTAATTAGCTGAAAATGCCCGTGGCGAAGTCTGGAGTTGTACCACGGACAATGTCTATATGAGACTGAATGTCAGACTCCTCCTGTGGCCTTGGAAACATGCCGTGTTTTTTTTTTCTTGTAAGAAAAGCTTTCCCTTCTAATAAAATCTCCTGATAAAGCACAGAGGAGCTAAGCTTGAATTGTGAAGGTCAGGGAAAAGACCTACAATGAGTTTATCTGCTGACAACATGTAAACCTTCCCTCAAAAAGGCACCAAAAGATGGTGTGACTTCCATACTTAATTTTTCTCTAAAGAACTGAAACAGACGTTCACTTTTGTTTCAGAGTACTCTTTCTTATATTATAAATGGAAAAAAAAAACTTAATTTGACCACATCTCCTGAGACAAAGACATTTAAATAGCACTGGAATTCGAATTAGAAGGCGTCAAACCAAAGTCATACATATATGTCTGCAATTACATCTGCACAATATAAATAATGACAAAAAATAAGCTTTTTTTTTCTTCAGTAAACAACAGGTAGACGTGTCTAAATAAATTGATAAGGCATAGCAAAGGCATCATCCGTCATCAGAGGAAAGAGGACTTTAACTGAGACTCACAAGGGACAATGGATACTTGAGCTGATAAAAGTGATGAGAAAGGGAGAGTAGAGAGTTAGGAGTAAAGGGAACAATGGGTGTGAGAAAAAAACAGACAGAGGAAAAGTGTATGAGCGACGTGACGATACGCAGTTTTATAATGGAAAAGCATGATTTCTACATTTATACAAAAAAACTGTTCTTGAGAGATGAAAATTATGTGGAAGATATACAACATTATTTTAAATACCTAAATATTTAAGCATGCAATAACATTCAGTTTCCATTACTCTTCTGAAAGAAATTACTGACTATAGTACTGACTATAGTACTAACTGACTATAGTAGGCAAAACTTGCCAAAAATGCTAAAATAAAAATAGTATTTGCACTAAATTCATACTCTTGCTGGAGAGATGCAAAAACTGGCTGGACCTACAGTAGATAACTTTACTACATTATAGTGAGCTGCTAATTCAGAAAGTGTCCACACACACACACACACACACACACACAAACACACACAAACACACACAAACACACACAAACACACACAAACACACACAAACACACACAAACACACACAAACACACACAAACACACACAAACACCTTAGAGGATACGTGCAAGTGTGAAGCCTACTCTGCTTTAGGACGGATGTTTTGGGCTGTGTTTTTCAGTTTGACACACAGTTTTTTGAAGGACCATCACAAGTGTAATGGGCAAGATGACTGTTATATCTCTCTGTCTGTCTCTCTTTCTGTCTGTCGGTCAGTTTATGTGTCTCTTTGTATATACTGTATGTCTATGAATCTTACATTAAGTAGAACACTGAGGATGATTTGCTCTGCACCAATAATTCCACAGTTCACATGAATTATCAGGAATGGGAACACAGACAGGTAGACGCTAATACTTATCACAGCTAGCAAGAAATACACTGAAATAAATAGAACACGTTGATAAGAAAGTCTCAGCAATTCCCAAAACATAAGCAGCCTCAGAGACATTGGCCTTGACCGACCACAAAAGACAAACACCATACAGCACTTAGGCCAAGAAAGACAGTGGAGAGCTCAAACTACCCTGCCACAGTGTAGGAATACAGAAATATACATATACATTATATACCAAACATATACTGTAGTACACATTTACTATACACAAAATTTCTTGAATATTGTGTTATGTAATAGTGTTTTCTGTATTTCTGCAATATCATGAGCAATACAACAATTATCAGACAGCTATAGAGCAATAGGGCTTTGTATATATTTATCAAGCTAATAAATATGTTTTGAGCTAAATATTTTTGGTTAAAATATTTTAAAACATTTGAGGCATTGCCTTTTTTTAAGCAGATACAGATTTAAGTACAGATTTAACTAGTAACAGTTTTTGATGAAATCACATACAGTTATTCAATTCAATTCAATTTGTATAGCACTTTTAACAATTTTCATGGTCGCAAAACAGCTTTACACAATCAAAAGATTTATTTAAGTTTGTATGAAATGTGAATGTGTATGAATCAAAAAATATTGTTGTTGATTGTTGTATTAAAATAAGACAGGTTTTTAATAGAATTTAAATCTGAGCTCTGACTAGGCCATCACAAAACCTTGACCATCTTCTGAAGCCATTCAATTATTAACTTTTGGTTTGTGCTTTTGGTTGTTATTGTTCTTTAACATGACAATTTTATTTAAATTCAGCCTTTTAACCAAGGCCTGCAAAAAATTATGCTAAATAAATGCCTTTCCATGAACGCTGTTTTGATTGTCTTGTTTTTGCACCAAAATCTTTATTTAATTTAAATGCCCAATAAGTTCTATCTTAGTCTTATGAGTCCACATGTTTCGCCAGTTGTTAGGGCTGATTGTTCATGTTTTGACAGAATTCGTAAGAACAGGCTTCTTTCTAGACAGTCTACCCCATAGTCCAGGTAAAGATTTCAAGAGATTCTGTCCCATGCAAGGAGAGACTGGTACTTGCTTAGTATTTCTACAGCAGTATCAATGATGCCTAGGGTCTCTTGGGTCTCCCTTCTTCTTGTTCCTTTTACTGATTGTGAAGTCCTGTTCATGGTAATGTCTAGGACATGCTTTGTAAACTTGTTGCAAATCATGGCTTCAGCAGTTAGTAAAAACCAAGAAGATGTAAAAAAATTATAATAATCCTACAGAAACATCTAATCTATCTAACATCTATCTAATATTTGGCCTTTCACTCACATAGTTCATGCTCTGCTCCCAAACTTGCCAGTCGAGGATAGCATCTTCATACTTTGAGATCCTATAGGAAATGTTTGCAAGATGCTCAGCTTGTGTGAAATCTGAAATTGTTTTTTGCAGACCATTTCTGTGACTGAAGTTACTATGGTGGTCTCTTCGTACATCAAGACTAGAGTACTACAACTCAAGCCTGGCAGGTCTAACCAAGGCTGATGTATGACCCTTACAACAGATCCAGAATCCATTCATATTACTTGTTTTCTGTCTTCCTCAGCCCTCCTGCATCACCCCAATTGCTGCATTCCTTCCACTTGCTTCCTGTAGTGGCCCACATCAGATTTAAACACTGATGTTTCCCTACAAAGGCACAGACCAGCCCTCTCCTACATGAAGGCACTTATCACACCATGCTCTGCACCACAATCGCTTTAAGCAGTTTGCATTGGCTCATCCATCCATCAAGGAAGACATGCATCAAAACTCTTCTCTGTCCTGGCACCCAGATGGTGTAATTATCTTCCTCAAGCAGTCCAAACAGCTGAGTCACTGGCCGTCATCTAGCAAAGACTAAAGATCTACCTTTTCTCCAAGCATGTGAATTTAAGCACTTCTTTTATTTGTAATATCTTAAATTGTGTGTTTAATTCTTTTTCTTCCAGCATTAATGTACAGGAAGAAAGAAACGACAAAACACTGTTGTGAGTTAAGGTAAATGTGTCATTAAGGTAAATGCGATTGGATGAGATTCACCTAAAGATGCTGAAGGTACTGAAAGGCTGAAACTCGTCTGTGTTGCAAAGAAAGCTGGACAGTGACTTTGGACAGGCAAAATGAACTGTCCATACATAGTCTCAGAGAATACTCAGACAAAATGTTGAAACTAGGACTCAGCGGGACCAATTTTCAGCTTTTTACTCTTTCACATCTTTCTGGGGACCTGCAACATGCACTTGAGATTCTTTTGATTTTCTTTGCCAAGTTTGAAGTGGCCATTGGGTTTACTCTCTGTGGGGGAACTCTGCAATCTAACAGAGAATCAGAGTAAAGAACATTTTGCTACAAATCAAGAAGAGTCAACTGAGATCATTTAGGCACCCTAAAAGGACACTACTAGTTGGCTCCAACTGAAGCTACGTCTCATTAATTTGGAAGCCTATTTACCCAAACTATATATGGAAATGGAACATAAATTGCAATGCACTAAGTAGCTAAACTATTGTATATGTGGCTTCTAGTGCAAGTGTAATTATCTAACTTGAATCACCGCTAGTAACCACAGATTTCTGTTTAAAATATAGAAAAAGTCACTTGTCTAAGTTGATGTTAAGTCCATGCGTATGGAAAATGGGGATATAGAATTATCAAAAAAAATTTAGATGATAGAAAGATTTCTTACAATTTTTTTTCAATAACAAAGAATTCATATCACATATGGCATGGAAGACAAAGGTACTTTTCACATTTTTATACATTATAGAAGAACAAAAAAGAAAATACAATTTGCAAGACAAATTTTCGCAGTGAAGAATTTGACTGTGAAAAGAGAAAAATACATTTTGCCATTGTTTTTTAAAAAAGATATAAATATTACAAACTATTGTAATACGATTAGTGTCTATTCTATGTTTGAGTCACAAAAGTGATAAAAACTACAAATGCCAAAATACTATATCAAAACGGTTATGCTCATATCGTTGTGAATGCTCTAATTTCACCACCCACAGTTTTGTCAAAATTCAGAAGCATGCAGTTTTGTTTATAGCAATGTTAATATACAATTTAGCATCAATAATATATGTGGAGTTGCAATAAATATATATATAGCCAGCACATGCTTTAATTGTGATTTTGCATTGATGTAGCAAAATGAGCCAAGAAATATTGTGTTGGGGTTTGAGGCTCAAAAACAAAAAAACAAAACAAAAAAAAGAGCCAAAATTGTGTATGTTCTAAGCTTCTTAAATTAGGTTAGGTAACGCAGTGGAAATACTGTAAGTGCCAGAGGATAATAAGTTGCCAAAATAAGTGAAAGTACACAAAATGTGTTTATTGAGATTTGTGGTCAAACCCTTCAAGTGTACAATGTGCAATACGCTGTGCTTTAATGGAGTTGGTTGTGTGGTGGTGATTTCTTTGGAAGTGTTAACTGAACACATGAATGCTGACCTGTGCATATCTCTCTCTCTCACACACACACATACATACACACACACATACATACACACACACACACACATATCTATATCTCTCTCTCTCTCTCTATATATATATATATATATATATACATACACACACATATACATACATACATACATACATACACACACACACACATATATATATATATATATATATATATATACACACACACATACATACACACACACACACACACACACACACACACACACACACACACACACACACACACACACACACACACACGCTTAAATGCAACACCAGAAGACCTGTGACTGCTGTGTCTATGACTGCTAAGAATCCAGATCAGGCTCTCGTGCTTTCTGTAACCCACCACCAAACACACACACACACACTGTCTGTGCCCTGTTATAATGTCTAAGCCAGCAGAAATAAACTCCAACAACTTATTCATAATAGCTCACAGTCTGGGTATATATAACCAATGTAATTTTCTCAGTAACCCTTCATAACAATTTGTGACCTTAAGTTTATTATTTATGCACTTTCCAATGTAAAGATATAATAGCAATTTAATGACTTTATGCTTAGTAAACTTTGCTAGTTATTATTGGTTATTTTATTAGTTACATTTTTCCTTCTTTCTTTCAACTTAATTTGAACCGAGTACTGTAGATGGAAATTACTGAAAAAACTATGTGTACATCTCACTCACTATATTTTTGCTTTTACAAGACTGTTTTTAAGGCACCTCAACCTGCTTAACCAGGAGTTAATTGAGGCTTAATGTCTGTTTACTTCATATTGTACTTCATTTGTAAAATATAATGTCTTTTATAAATGTTTTGATTGTTTTTATATGCAGAAATATGTTTATAGTGATATAAATTGATAATTTTGGTAATCTTTTTGGGTGGCTGGATTGGATCTAATAATAATTTACATTATTTCCTGTGGGAAAATGCGATTCACAATACAAAATTACCTTAAAAACACACATCCAGAACAAATTAGATTCATATACTGAGGTACCACTGGTTTTGCTTCATTTTGAAAGCATCTGGAAGTCATTTTAATGAAAAACAATTTTGTAACGAGATAATGCTACAGTTCCAAGGAGTCACTTGATTGTGTACCAGAGCCATGAGGCAGTGCTGTGTGTGGGAAGCTGTTTTTTCATACACCTCTGCTACACCCCATTCCCCAATCATAATTTCTAACTTTTATACTAAACTAAGAGGCCACAAATTTACTTGTAGCCCTTGATGGCCAAGTTGATGGCCAATTAGACCTTATATGGCACTACACATTGTTTTTAATTTCTCATGATCCTCAACAACACTTTTCCTTAAAAATATTTTGTGTGTAAAAAAATTCAACCGTGTTCCAAGTTCCTGCCAGTGACTCACTACAAAAACACAATCAAAGCATGAGTTTGCTATATTTTTTATTAAAGCTCAACAGAAAATGTTATTGA
This sequence comes from Clarias macrocephalus, assembly GCA_011419295.1. Lineage (NCBI taxonomy): Eukaryota > Metazoa > Chordata > Actinopteri > Siluriformes > Clariidae > Clarias > Clarias macrocephalus. The sequence goes on from JAAGKR010001652.1 coordinate 42,934, forward strand.
TACTAAACTGCATTGCTAAAAACGCAATCGCAGGATTATTTATCTATTAGGGAACAAGCATGTCAGGTGGAATTTTAGACTTTTGCAAAATCAGCAAAAATTCTCACTGATATAACCAAAACACTTTTGATGAAAAACAATGCACCAAATATTTTCCAACAGCTTGTAAGCTTTCTTGCTTCTTTAAAAAAAAAAAAGAAAATAAATAAATAAATAAATAAACAAACAAACATCTTGTTTGGAGCTGTCTCATTTTGCTGTAAAACTGTTCATTTTACTTTTATTATAACACTTGCAAATGGTGAGGAATTGTAACTTTGTGATTGCCATCTAAAGAGAAACAGATCAGAGAAAGAGCATAGCATACCAAATATCCTTAGCTTGGACTGTATAAGACGCTGAACTTGTAGCATAAATTATAACTACTAGATTCAATTGTGTTTATCTTGACTCTTGTTTGATTTATGGTGTCTGTTCTCTTGGTCAGCAAAGTATGGCAGAACAGCCAAAGAACTCCCTGTTATCATAATGGCATAAACACTAAAATAATATAAGACCCACACCAAATTTACAATGAGCAAGATAACTCCTTATCATTGTTCTCAGGATTTGCAGCCTTGACAACAAAAGCATGCCCCAATGTAATTAAGCACATGCATACAAAATCTATGGCTGTCTGTATAGTACAGTATGTGCACTGTCTGGCAGTATTCTGGAAAACATAAACGATGTCAAAGCCCTAAAGAGAACAAAGAAGACACACAACTGAAAGGTTGCCAATTTGAAATCTAAACGATTATGGCAAGGAAATAAACAGAGAAAAAAATAAGCAGACTGTTTGTTGATTTTCCATGCCATAAAGTCATGTTAGGAAAGCTGCGCAAGCTGCTGTGTGGAGCAGGGGGTTTTGGGTCCCTGTGGGGATGGTTGGGACTGAGGTCACAATCCAAAGAGCAGCAGGATTTTATTTCACAATTCATCAACCAAACCCTTCTCACACTGGCACAAACAAACACACACAGACAGGTTGGCATGTTAAGGTACTTACGTTAAGATGATAACATGTACGTACGAACACTTTGATTATTATATTCTGGTTGAATGCATATGTTAATACACACTCTAAGCTATGTAGGATGTGTGCAGCACCCTGAACAGACATACTGACATTTTAAAGTTGACATAAAGGTTATTTTGGACATACCATCACATACACGGTAAAGCGAAAACTTAGAAACTGTATGTCTGAGCTGTCAATGCCACAAATAAATGATATATTTCACCTGAACAAGTGAAAAGTCTCATTTATACAGTATTTACGCATTCTTTACATGATATATAGTGGTGCAGTTTTTGGGTCATTTCCATGTAACCCATCACTCGGCGTTTGTGGAATCAGAGCTTCTGCTTTGCAGACATAAAGACAAGCTCAACGGAAGGGGATACACACAGCCAAATCTACTCTTGGGGGAACAAATTTAGCATGCTCAGCAAATAAAGAAAGGACAAACCATGGTGCAGGGAAAGAGTATGAGTGTTTAGGCTAATAATACCTTCTCCCTTGCCTTGAAATATTGCAGCATGTTCTTAGTCTGTGCCGAGGGAGAAGGATAACCTGCAGCAGTCCTTGAACTATAAAGCATGATGTCAAGATGTGTTTAGAGCTATAATTTTCTCCATAAATACACTGGCGGTCATGGTCAAAACTTACATAATTACTATGAGACCATATGTATAGGGATGATTACATAAGTAAATGCAGCAGTATGGGGTTGAGATAAGATACTTATTTGAGACAAATGTAAACATAAAAACCCTGGCTGCAGCAACACAGGGAAACAGAGGAAACGTCAATCATGAATTCTCTTTAAACTGAATAAGGTTTGTACAAGCTACAAAATGTTCAGGTTTCATAATAAGACACCTTGCATATGTTTGTGTGTGTGTGTGTGTGTGTGTGTGTGTGTGTGTGTGTGTGTGTGTGTGTGTGTGTGTGTGTGTGTGTGTGTGTGCGCGTGCCTAGAGAGGGCTAATTGTAAATAACGCCTCTCTAATATGGGAGATGAAGATGCCCCTTTCGGTGCAAATGAATTTATTGAAGTGTTAAAGTGGATCAAGGCAGGAGTCTGAGGGCAGCGGCACTGCTTATTCAAATAATACAAGGGTTGCGGCTCTCGCATTCAATAGAGATTTGAGACAGCAGGTCTACCACGCTGCCTTTGTCATGAAAATCTATCATGACACTGCAAATGTGGGGCCCGGGAGAAGCAATTTCTCATGACTGAAATAGCTCCTTAAAACCACAGCTAAAACAATGGCATGTCAGCAGCCAGGGCCTTTCCACTTTTCATGGCTCCACTCTAACAAACCTGCTGACAACTCACCCGTCACTCAAATTCCACCTTGTACTCCTTTTACTCATATTACTAAAAGTCAAAACGGGAAAGACACCTTCAGTAGGTTCCTTCTTTACATAGGACAGAAATAATCAGCATTGTTATTAACCAGGACACATTTCTTTTAGTGTCTACATATACTGTAGGCAATGAGAGAGGACTGAAGTTCTTTGTATTAATGTTCTGTATTATTTCATTTCTGGAGAACAGTGCCCTCTTGTTGATAATCTTCACATTGTCGAGAAAAACAGACATCCATTTCTGCTCTTACTGTTAAACGAGTTGGCCAACAGAATGTACAATCTCTCAAACAAAATGCACAACAGTGAGATAAAACAAACATAATTACTACTGTGGAACTAGGCCTTATTTAAGATCAAAGTTAGGTGAGTTATCATGGGCAAGTAAAGTCTGTTCCTATTTCTTTATGCTAGAAAACTTTTTTCTACCAAAGATTCTAATCTTTTTAAATTCTAAATACTGAGTGATGCAATGCTTGCTTGCTCTATTCAGCAGTAAGATGGGGGAGGTGATGATGTCAAGGCTGTGTAAAGCAAGAGCATATAAACCTTACATACAGTATCTACAAGGTAGGGACAGACAAACAGCTGGGCTAACTGTCACGCTCCTTTTGTTTTGGCCACTGCAGCCGCTCAATGAAAAGCCTGTTAGACCAATAAGATTGCAAAGACACCCTTCACACAGGCCAGCAAGGAGCAGAAGGTCACAGAGGTACCAACCTGCTTCTATAGCTGTGGCTTCACAGCTTTACTCCTTCCAATCACTGAAAAACAAACGCTGAAAGCCTGACTGAATCGTCCCACAGCAATAATGGAGCAGGCATTAGAGAATTGCCATAGTTTTTGCTAGGACTGAGACGTCAACACTGGGGTCAAGTGTGAGCCAAATCAGACAGCAGAGAATTGTTTGATCTTATATGTTGTGTTCAATAAAAACCCCTTTAAAGGTATTTTGGAGTTATATAAACATAAGAAATAAAATCTAACTAGACGTCTCATATGCTGAACCCATAAATTAATTTTACACTAGGGATATACAATGCCAGATTTCCTGCCTACAAACAACAAAGTTAACCCATTGAAAACGTTCATACAGGCAAAAACCTGATATTAATATTTTCAGAAATATTTTTTGAAATATTTTCTAATTACCAAAATTAACCACGGAAGTGCATTCAATAAAACGAATAAAACAGTCTGGATGTATAGACAGACCAAAGCAACCCACACATAACCTTCCAATTATAAAACATAAAATATTTAGTGTAATATATTGGCAGAGCCTAATGTAGTTGTCCCAGCTTTAAACAAGAATCTCAAAAAAAAAAAAAAAATTGTGTGTAATGTTTGAGAAATTTAATGGCCTGGAGAAATATGTTATTAATGTTAAATATTGTAAAAATGTTACAATACAATGCAATGTTAAATGGATAATAGTGTTTAAAAAAGAAGTCAATTGAGCATACAGCTTTAGTAACATACATAGTGATTATGTTAGTTTTCAACTATGAATTGGAACAGCAGATGTGCCAACAGCTATCAACTTCCATAATATAGAGAATGCACAGTAGCCCAGAATCCTTTTTTTTTTTTTTTTCACTTACTCTCATGCTTTTAGTGGAGCAATTGCAAAACAGCACAAAAAATATACTGGCTTTAGCGTATTCATTTGGAGGCAGAAATGTGCTTCATGACCATTAGGCCTGGACTGACGAGTGATGTCATAGAATCTTAGTTAAGCATTCACTTGTAAGTGACCTTGTTGTAGAAACATTTCTGCTCAATATTTTAAATTATATAACACTACTAGGGTTAGGGTTGATTATGGTATATCAACCTTCCTAGACTGGATAAGTAGTTGTAAACAGTTAAATTAAAAAAGATTTAACTATATCACATGCTGTATCACTGTATCACATGCCAGGTGACCTCTAAATGTATGGTTATAAATAGAAATCAAATGAAATCAATTCAAAATAAAACTAAAACTAATTTTATAGACTAAAACAAAAACTAAACTGTGACTGCTCTGAAGACAGCACTGTAACACACCAAGCTAGTTAATAACATTTACATTATGCACAGATTAAGCACAAAAAACAAACACAGGAAAAATTTAACCTGCGACCTCCCGATAGCCGTTTAACACTCTACCACTCAGGAGCGGTAAATATTTGTTATTAGCTACTAAAAAAAGAATATGTTATTATTACTGTGTTACTATATTGAAAAGTAACATGTGTTATATTACAGGGTAATAAGGTAACTAGGCATTAAAAATTTTTAATTATTATTAAAATTTGTGGAAACAAATTGTACTTGTACTTTATTACTCAGGAAAATAAAAGCCAATCTTTACATTTTAATATGGATGCGTGGCCACTTCTTTTTGCATTGTCCACCAAGCCTGTGGTCATCAGATTTGCATGACAATGTTTTATCGTCTCCGGATATGGCGTTGCGGCCGATGCTTGTACTATCGATTTGGGAAAAATAAAATCCTATTTGCTTTCATCTATTTAGAGACACCTACTTAATTTTCACCCACCCTGTATTAGGTGCTGCCAAAAGTAATATATTATAGTAACACATTACTTTGGACTTAAGCACATAAGTTCTGGCCTGTTTTCTCTGTAAACCAATTTGTTTTTCTAAGTCCCACCTACAGTTTGATATCCTACCTACTATTTGACTTCATTGGTCACGTTTAACTTAGTAAAATCACGACAAGTGCAGTGCTCACTGTAAAGAGTGGTTTGAACTTAAAATTATATTAAATCTCCAGTAATTTTCTCGTCTGCCATATTGAACGGTAAATTATAACCTATTTATTGCTGGTTAACCTTTTCTTAAGAAGTATTTGATTAAACTAGTGAAACTGTGAGCTGTAGTGAGCTACAGTATATTGGACTAGTTGAACACAAGCATATACATTTGTCTGATTTCTGATTACACACACCTGCACTCAATCACCACTTATCCCTACATAAGCTTCTGTCAAACATATCCTCAGTGTGACGTTATTATTTTTTCCTGATGTGTGAATGAATATTCTGGTATTCAAACTCTACTCTACTGCCAACGTGGCGACTTTCTCGCTAAATCAGGTGACTTTCCAAACCCTCTTGCAGACTTTTTTTTTTCAAAAGCAACTAGCGACGAATCGCGCACCTTTTTCCTGGTGTTATTTGAGACTTTTCCCCGTCCCAAAGCACTCACAGGTGGTCAGTTTCACCGTCCGAGTAAAGAGGAGACCCACACCACTGTGCCCACACTGGACTGCGCATACTTAGCCTGCCTTGGCTTACAGAGCGAGATGTAAATGTAAAAGTTTCTAAAGTAACTTTTTACTTTTTTCTCTAAAGTAAATAATTGTCAACATTTGACTCGCAGTCTCACACTTTCTCAGTCACTTATGCACCTCGTCCACTGTATACGTGTGTCTCTCTATGAAATTAAATTGAAATTAAAAATTCAAATAGACAATTATTCAAATTAGGCAATGACATCATTTAGCAACTTCTAGAGACTTTTAGGACAGCCAGTAACTACTTTCCTTACTGAGGAGTTGGCAACACTGGTTGTCCTTCGGTTACTGAGATGTTGGTTTGCCTGAGATTCTGATTGATGTTTCCTGATCCGATATTGACTTTTCTAGGCTAGGAACCACTCAGTTGCACATTAAATTAAGTGTGTGCTACCTAGTTAAACTGAAATAAATTCATAGCTGTTTTTAATGTGCATTACGGTAAAAATGTCCCATAATGTCCTATCTCCTACCTTTCCTAAATATGATAACTGATTACTCAGCAAATGAGTAAACCTGCAGTAAAGGCACAGAAAATATCATTTTTGTATCTTAGACTCCTGACCTATAATTCAGCTATGCTTTTATGCAAAATATATTACTCAGTAATTGCTATAAATTATTCAGTAACCACAGTGAAGCAGTATGTGGTTATGTGAGTTAGATATGTTAAATCTGGACCCACCTACAATGTTTTGAGAGAATTCAACAGTTGGGCATAGAAGTGTTTCCATATGTGTCCATGTACTGTATATATGAATGTTTTTGTTGAACTGGTTTATCAAAGTTTAAGCAAGTGTGTGAGAATTACAAAAGTCACCCCATGTTACTATGGCCCTAATCACTTAACTGAAAATTGCTCTGCTCCAATTCCAGCCTTTGCACAAGTCCGAGCTGGCCTTTCTGACACACAGAGAGAGAGAGAGAGAGAGAGAGAGAGAGAGAGAGAGAGAGAGAGAGAGAGAGAGAGAACCTGCCAGAGCCTTACTATCTCTTACACACATACATGCATGCACACACACACTGTACAATGCCTGCTGATCTGGCCTTTCTCTACATCACACATCCCTACACAACTGATGGTAATTATACAGCCACATGGTCATCATGTCTGCATGAGAATGAGTCTGGGTCAGCCTCTCAAACTGTATCACTCGGCGGATCACTTAAAATAGCACTCAAGGAACTTTCCATTTTACCTGTCTTTCTTTAATCCACTGATTTCAGACACTCACTTAGCCATTTATTAACTCACTTCACCTCCTGCCTGAAGGTGAAGTCACACCATGTTTAACGTACATGCCATAATGGGCATAGCTGAGGCTGAATACACGATCCAAAGTAATCAAATTCCATATGCGCTCTCTTCACATTCAAATGATACATTAAAAATGAGCACATGAGTACTGAAAAATCACAAGTTCTTCATGTGCCATGTTTGTTACATAAAATTGCTATGAAAAACTGCAAGGAGTGAAGGGTATAAGGATTCTAGTATAGCAAATGATAACTATCTATATCTAACTAACTATATCTATATTATAGACAATCTGGTGGTTATATGGGGGGGGGTCATAGCATCATAGTTACTTATGTCACTAGCATTATATGTCACCCCCTGTGAAGAAGCCAAATTAACCTTTAAAATCTGGAGAAGCCGCAGCATAGATTTCCTCAAGTGATTCACCTCTAAATAAAGTCCATGGTGAGGAGACACTCCACAAAGAGTGGCATGTCACACAAGGGACTTGAAGTCCAGGCCTGTCTATAAGTCAAGGTGATGACATCCTTTGCCCAGTGGTGTCTTTAAATACAAGGCTCATATAGAGGATCTGTAAGAGACTTCTACACATGGGACCATGGATTAAGAAATTTCCTCACCCCATTCAAGAGGCAATAAAAAACCCTAGAGAAATGTCATCCACAATGCTGTAGAACATTGCCATAATTTAGTAATTCTTATGCGGTAAGTTAACATTTAAGGAATCTGACTCTGAATAGGAACCATGGGACAATATGACACCATTAGGGGTATGCATGGCCTGTGTGGCTGAGGTTCTTAAATTGAGATGTGTTTCATGAACTGCTAGATTACAGTCTTCACAAGAAGTCGGACCCACAGACACAGACCGAGGCTTCCAAATCTTACCATGCATCGGTAACCGTAGACTTGTTTATGGAGGAAGCTACCTGGATATTCTGACTTAGGTCTTCCATTAACTTACTTTACTTGTTGACCATCTTGGGGTCAAATGTAGGACTCTTCATTTGCTGAAGAAGGTAAAATGTTCACGACTCAGTTAGGGGTTCTCTATCTCTCTCTCTTTCTCTCTGCAGAGTAGATAAGTGATACTCAAAAACCTATCAAAAGCATGAGGGTAGGTCCAACTTCTCAAAGCCCATACAAGACAGACGTGCCTGTCTGTCTTGCATGGGCTTTGAGAAGTGGGACCTACCCTCTAGGGTAGTGGGAACAGACCACTGAATTCTTACAGCATTATCAGAGACTATTCAAACAGTTAAAACGTTGCAGAAAGAAACTCATAATACACAAGTATCATATATATAAATTAAATGAAAATAGTGATCATGACTAAAGCAAGTTTAATTTATTATCCATAAAAACGATACTTATCTAAGACTGCTTTCTCTGACTTCTTTCTGACACACACGCGCACACACACAAGCCTGGGTCAGCATTTTTACCAGCCTTCATCTAAGTGAAAAATTTCAATGACAGCAAGCAAACTTTTGGATTATCGGAAGAATTCATTATTGCTCATCTACTATAATTTTTATTTGATTTTCATAGAAGCAGTGTCAATAAAAAGATATGGTATGAATCTTGTTCATCAGCACAGTGCATGTGATAAGTGTTTATGGCATAGAAGTGCTAATCAGCTTGTTTAACATGGCAAACAAAATTTAATACATTGAAAAATGGTTGCCATGGCATTAAAACAGTGTAAACAGTAGAGAGATAAGTTGACATACTGACTATGTTTACTTTTAACTGATAGCCTACCATGGAAGCTTGTGGAGAGTGTACAATATGTGTGTGTTGGAGAGAGAGGAGGGGGGTGTCTTAATACCACTATCAGTACAGCCAGAGGATTAACCATATTGAAAGTCTGCCTCTTTAGCTTTATTGTAGCATAAGCTCTTTAATATTACTGGCTAAGGGTGTGTTTACTTATACTGTAATGACCATTTCTGACCCTCTCAAATCTTGCCTTTGCAGGAGAGTGAATTTTCACCTTTCACAATTCTACAGCACACAATGGTTTTGCTTTTAAATATGATTTTGTTAGCTGTTGAGGGTAACTTTTCTCATTTAAACATATTTAAACTATCAGCTACAAGTTTCGTTTTATTTTAAAGGAAATACGTTTATGCCCATTTTAGCATAGTTAGCTAGCTACTAACTTCATACAGTCAGTGCCTAGAGTTAATAGGCCTACTTATTCATAAGAGTGAGAGTAACTGAACGTATTATAATGTTGCTGGAACTATGTACAGTATTGTATTTATCTGTAAGCAAATGTTGTGTTTGTTTACTTAATGAATGCACCTTGAAGTTTTACACAAAACATTACATCAGAAAAGTGTGGACTTGAGCTAGGCCATACGGTATGGGTCACCATTTGCGACAGGACTAAAACCTTGTGCTAGCCTATATGACCATAACCATAGTGAAATTCAGAAAATGACTGATAATGAACGTCTTTATTTCTACCTGTGATTCAAAATAGAATATATTGTTTGTAGTCTATCTGATTTCCCAATGGAGCAGAGCTTCACTTCATATTGTAAGGAACTGCAGTGCTTTCTAGAACATTCTGTTTTGATCGGTGTGATCTAAAGCCTCACAATTCCTCTCACCCATGGTATAGGGCTGATAAACCATTACGGCCAGTCCCAGTAACCCTATTCACAAATAACGTTGCTCACTTTTGTCCAAGAAGTTGTGCAAATCATAGTATGGGATCAGAAGGAGAACAAAACCAAGCATCTTTTTGAAAATTATGCCAAAACCTATTGTAGCCAGATATACCTCTAACTGTAACTTTAGCACCACTCATTAGATATGTATTTTGCAAACATTATCAAACTATTCTAGTATTAGTCACATTTTAAAATGTATATAGAAACACACTCTATGAGGTAAGGACTCTGTTTAGGATATTTGAGTTTTTCCATTCCAAACTTGGCAAACCTAGTCTTTGCGGACTTGCTTTATACAGAGTGGAATTGTCAAGCTGGAACAGGTATTAGTTCCTTTAGTTCCAGTAACGATAAATTCTCAATGCTACATAGTAAACAGTGAACTGTGCTTCAAAGTTTGTGGCAAAAGTTTGGAGAAGGCTCACAGTAGTAATTAGGCGTCCACATGCTGTGTATTTCTGGTTGATCGACACCAGTGTAAAGCAAAATGCTCTGGCTATGTTTCAATGGCCCTAGGAGGGCCCAGACCCCAGTTTAAGAATCATGGGGGTAGGGATATAAGCACTATGTAACGCATGTGCCTGTATTTACCCAGCTAATATTGAAGCTTTGTCTGAAATGTCTATTTATCTCTTTAATTAGAAAAGTTGTGAACTAAGCTGAAAAGGCCAATACATGTCCATAATGATTAGTTGAAAAACTTTGAAAGCACAATGATCTATGAACCTAAGCCATTGGGTAAAGTTAAGTAATGATGGCCCATTGGCTCCAATTCATTTTCTGCTAATTTAAAACTAATAAAATACAGTTTGTTTTAGTAAGGTTGAACTGATGATTTTAGCCATAACATTTTGGACATTAAATCAATATTTCCACGTTCAACTATGAAATATGTAGTCCATGTGAACAGGTGGTAAGAGTGAGTGGTGGTTATGACTAGGGAAGCTTTTTTTTTTATTATTATTATTTTTTACCTGAGTTGAACTGTTTTTGGTCCAGGGTAACAAACACTCTGAGGGAAACAGGTCTGAGAAGGTGTTTTGGACCATATTAAGCTGCATCTCCTCTGCCTGTTGACATTTCCTAGCAAGGAAGAAAGAAAAACAGACAAATTTTCCAGGCATTATTACATGATAAGCCGTCATATCATATGAACTATTAAAAAGGAATCATCTTGAGGCAATTTGTTTTTCTTAATGCATTCATAGAGCTGTTGAGAGGCTATGCTGCAGGGCAGGAGGCAGAGGTGAGGTCATTTTGATGGTGGGCCAGCTGAGTGAAACGCTGTCTCCCTGGAGACACGCTCTCTTAAGCCAGGGATGACATCACCGTGTCTACCTGAGACATCTAATTTCTCATGCAGCTTGGAGAGCAGCGGGCTGGAGTGGTGAGCTCATCCTTAATAACGGGCCGCATGTTGTCGATAAATCTCAAGCAATTTTATTGGTAATGATGAATGAAATGAATGCATGGGCTCAAATGAAACAGTAAAACTATGTTTGTAGGGTAAAATAAAAGGAAAAAATTACAATGGGAATATCCCAGGAAGCAAAAGAGAAAGAAATAGGGATAATGAAGAAAGAGAAAGCGGGTAGAAGAAGTGCAATAAAGGAGGAGAACCGGTCTGAACACATAATTGTTTCTCAAACAGCTTCCAGCTCTTCTCTAACACCTTTAAGAAAGTTTTACAGATGTTAACATGTCAGAGCAACAAAGTATTAACATAGACTGTAAAGCTGTGTGTTTGTATGTAATCCTGGCATGTGTCTTGCTGGGGTGTGTCTATGATATGAAGAAGCATGTCAGCCATTTTGGTTGTTTTGGTTGCTGTTTATGCCACAAACAAGCCGAGCATGTTTGTGTAACTGTATAATTCTGCAGTGTCCAGAAAAAGCAAACAAAAATTGGCGTGTCTATGGGAAAATGGCATGGGGCGAGGCTGCAAATTTGGAATTTAAACACACTTTACACAGAGGCCTTGCATTCCCAGTTCAGGCCATCTCTTAACTTCTGTTAACACCACTCTTACTGAGTTACTGAGCACAGCCTGGAAAGTAGCAGGTGCTTGATTTGAGTCCAGTTCGCTGTCTGGTTTTGAAGTGCAGCCTGAACATTGAGACGATGTTTACAGGGACAAAGTCTACTGCACTTTTCAGCCAAACTTGTGCGAGAGCACAAAGGCTGCTCTGTGTCTCGTTGGGACGTTCTTACCGATTACATATGTTAAAGATTAACTGCTGAAAAGTGAGTTACACAGACAGATACACACATCCATACAAAAAAAAAAAAAGAGAGAAACAGTGTGCAAATAAGGGTTGCTTATTTGCACGCATACACTTGTGTATACGCTCAGTCACACTTATAGATCCCCACTTGTCCCACATTCATCTCCACAAGGCAGGACTTGTTTAAACATCATAATCAATAGTAAGTCGAACAGAGCCCATTAACGGAAAGACATGATTACGGGTACAAGAAGAGAATTCTGTAGGAGGGAGGGAGGAAAGCAGTCCTACCTATTCGCCCTGCAGAGAGCTGCTGCGGCGGCGGCAGTCCTGTTGTGCACAGCACTGGGCGGCTGGTAGGGTGAGTGCAGAGCGATTAGGGCATGGTCGGTGCCACTGAGTGTGCTTACATTGCCCTTCTCTTCACGAAATATGGCCGCTTTCTCGCCGAAGCTGCCTGGAGTGTCTAGCTCACCCAGAGAGTCACTCATAGCACTCATGGAGCCCAGCTTTATATCCACCGCATCATCTAAAGCACAGAACACACAGCGTCAGGGTAGTAGAGGAACAGCACAAAGGGGTGTGTGGATGTGCGTGTTGAGCAGAGTACAGCATTCACTCCTCTTCTGTCAGCGTGCACACACCCGCACGCACAAACACACGCTCACACACATGCATACTGCTCCCTTGCCCAACGGGCTGTCCTAGCATGGAAAGCAGGTCCCTCCTACCAAAACATGATCTACCACAATAAAGTTATTTTTAACTCGATGACTCTCGAACGAACACTGCTCACACTCGCACACTGCCTCCCAGCTCAAAATCCCCTCCACTGCTTCATTCCTTCCACTTAGTTCTGCTTCAAAGAGCATTACTACTCATCAAAATCTTTCTACTCTCTTGTTTTTCCTTCTTACTTTTAGGCGACATTAATTTTGCAATTCTTCTCTTTCCTCCAAAAAGGTTTCTCCTTTATTAGTACACTATGTGTGGCTTAGTGTAATAATGAGACCTGGAGGTCAGCCAGACAGTAAACCCTACTGTTCCTTTGTCACAGACTTTGCATTTTGCCCCCCCCCCCCCAACCCCCCAACCATCTTCTTCTCTGTTCTTCTTTTCTGTTACTACAAGGACAGCTTTGGATCAGCTGCATCCGAAGTTCTGAGGGCAGTGTGTGTGTGTGTGTGTGTGTGTGTGTGTGTGTGTGTGTGTGTGTGTGTGTGTGTGTATGTGTGTGTGCCACTGTCTTCTATATAATAACAGCTAATGATGACAACACCAGACTTTGGCAGTCAGAGAGAAAAAGATATGTTATCAGCTGAAAAGACAACAGCCTGGTACCAATATAATTTGATGCAGTAAGGCACAGAAGTCAGTTTAAAGCCCTTATTATTTAGTTATTTATTTTAGACATATCTTTCAACAACATTAACTATGATGATTGCAATCTGTAGATATGTATATATTTAGTTACAAAGAGTCTGAACCTGTTGAATGTTCAGATTTAAAGAGAAATTTTTAAAGTGAAAAACTTTTTTTTTAAAGAAAAAACAATGCACAAGTATTCCAGTTTGGCATTTTTCACATTAATGATAAGGATACGACTTAATTTTGAAATCTCTATACCACATCATTCATTTTAGAGACCAGTCATAAACATCAACTGCAAAAAGCAGCCTGTAGTGTACGTAAAAGCAGAAAAGGAAAATGCACAGATAAACATAGAGCAGCCCATACTGAGGCTGAACATGTGTGTATAGCCTACCATGTCAAGACAAGGACAAGTAGCCAAGTTGACTCCAAAAATAACACTCACCCGAGTCACATTCTTCTGTAATCAGTCAATGCAAATGCTTTCTAATTACATTAGCTGGAGAGCACAGCCAAATCAGGAGCCATCATCACACTGGCTACATGACAGCAGAAACACTAGCACAAATGTTTATACAATGAGCACAGACATATACAGATGGGTCTGAGAGGAGTACTGGGTGATAGGCAGTTGAAGATACATTAATGAAATTTAGTATTTCAATTACATTTTGTGCAAACTATTAACGAGGACTGAGAGACTGATCTGTCAACAATAATGTATACCCTCCTAAATAAATGTATACCCTCCTCATTGTCTATACTGTATACAGGGTCGTCGGGGGCCTGGAGCCTATCCCAGGAAACCTTTGGCCCAAGGTGGGGTACAACCTGGATAGGATGCCGGGCACACCCACATACACACACTCACACGCTTATTCACACACTTCAGAGATTTTGGGAATGCCAATTAACCTAATCTGTACGTTTTTGGACTGTTGGAGGAAACCAGGAAGAAACCCATCACGCACAGAGAGAACATGTTTAAGGTGGCTGTAGAAACAGGTTTAACATTGATCATGTGATAAGCGGATGTTTTAGTGTCATCAGTTTTGTAAAAAAGCTTATCCTGATCCAATTTGCAGACATAAGCGAGTTAACACTGACATAAAAGAAATAAGAGAGGGAAATAAGTGCATGTAGGGCAGACAGTGTTTTCATTATGTGTACTGCAAGAAATTTCTTGATGATGCTTAAAGGCATTGTGAGTGTCTTAACCTTTTTCTGGTGCTTAATGCGTTTTTCATGTGGTAAGCAGTAGTTGCTCAGGTAGCTGAGGCTCTGGGTTGCTGATTGGAGGAATCAAGCACTGGTGACGCTGACACTGTAGGGTCTTTGGGCAATGCCCTAAGCCCTTTACCCATATATAATACCCAGTCACTGAGATTCGGGTCATTCTTAGTGCTAGTCCCAAGCCTGGAGAAATGGGTAGGTTGCAGGAGGAAGGGAATCCAGTGTAATACCTATGCCAATAAGCTTTACGGAAAGGAAAAAAGTCTAAGGGCAAAAAAACCTTTCTTTTTTTTTTTTTTTTTTTTTTTTTTAAATGCTCAGCACAGTGGTGGACAAAAACATTAAATCAACATTTGCCATGTATTATAGTTCTACCTGTGCACAAATCAGGTGAGGTGATTAATCAGTCTTTGCCTATCTGGCTGAAGAGTTGTGCTAATTACAATTTTAAGCTGGTTTAGAAATGGATGGAATAAATCTATGGAAATCCCTTCAAACATACACTATATTAGTAAAAGTATTCGTTTGCCTGGCTTCACATGCATATGAACTTGAGTAACGTCCAATTTGACTTTTTCAGGCCAGTCAAGTTCTTTCACACCCAACTCACTCATCCATGTCTTTACAGACCTTGCTTTGCGCTGGTGCACTAGTGCACTGTCATGTTGGAACAGGAAGGGACCACTTCACTTGGAAGCTTTGGGAGCATGAAATTGTCCAAAATATCTTGGTATGCTAAAGCATTATAAATTCCTCTCACTGGAGCTAAGAAAAACGACGCCACACCAGATCCTAGTACACCTTTAAACAACCTTGTCCTTTAAAACAAGTTTTTTTATTTTCTGAAACATGGTGTTATGTAATTATTATATCACTCAGCCTATCCAATCGAGTTAAGAATCCTGATAGTCTGGTGATAGAAACTGTCTTTCTGTCTAAGATAGAAACTGTCTTGGTGTGTGGACAGGCTCCTGTACCGCCTGCCAGATGGCAGCAGAGAGAAAAGTCTGTGTGCGGGGTGGTTGTGGTTTTGGATGATGCTATGTGCTTTCTGCAGGCATCGTCTGTAATATATATCTCAGATGAACGGGAGCATGCTTCCAGTGATATTCTGGCCCGTTTCTACCACATTTTGCAGTGCTATCCAGCTTCGGCTGGAACAGTACTCATACTGTACCACACTGTGATACATCCAGTCTGAAGGCTCCCGATTGTGCCCCTGTAAAAATCAGTGAGGGTGCTGGTCTTCATGCCGAACTTCCTCAGCCTCATCAGGAAAGGCTTTCTTTACCACGGTGTTATTGTATAATGTCCAGGAAAAGGCATTTGTCATATGGACGCCAAGGAATTTGAAGTTGTTTATTCTCTCAACCTCGGCGCCATCCTGTAGTCCACTATCATCTTCTTTGTTTTGGAGGCATTAAGTAGAAGGTTATTGTCCTTCAACCTACTGCCTAGTGCCCTGACCTCTTCTCTGTAGGCAGTCTCACCCTGATCTGTGATGAGACCTATAATGATTGTGTCGACCACAAAAGATGTAGTTGAGTTATGTTCAGCAGTGCAATCATACAGTATGTGAACTGAGAGTACAGGGGAGGGCTGAGAATGCACCCCAGTGGTGCACCTGTACTGGGGGTTATTGATGATGAGGTCAAGCTACTGATTTTCACCACCTGTGACCTTCTGGTCAGAAAGTCAAAGATCCAGACGCAAATGGAGATATCCAAACCCAGATATAGTTGCAGTAAACTACATTTATCTTGGATAGCAATCAGAATTTGAAATTAGAATCTTTATTTACTGTTAGAAATGTGGATCTTATGTGAACGTGTAATTATTAATCAGTGGAATTATGAGTTGTTGGTATTTTTTAACTAATAAAAAAGTTTACCTGTCTTTTTCTTAGTAACATGTTTAGACATTTGCCATTCTATTGCTGAGGTAAGTAATCTGCTGATTTAGGGAACACTGTGTAATTGCTAATAGAAACCCCTTGTTTGCTCTGCCAGACAATAACCTAGCTTAAATATTTTGTGTGTATTCATCTTTACTCATCAACATTTATCCGTTGTTTCTGTCTCAGTATTTTCTTAGGTGTCAAGATCATTAAGTAGATTACAATACAATTCCTCTTCATTACACAATATCACTGTATACTTGGAAACACAGATAATTATTATACAAGTCAGTTCCCACTGAGAAATCTGGTTGGACCAGAGGCATTCCCGAAGTGGTGATAATGGACGGTAAAACCATAGTCTAACTACAGTATATGTATCACTCCACACTCCGGGTGTTCTACAATCGTCCTATACACTAACTGTCAGTTGCAGCATGGGTGAAAGTGAGTCAATATGGAACAGAGTACTGTGAGATCCTGTTACCTACCAAAATGCACAAACAAAATCAGTCATGAGTGCATTTTAACAAGAAAACACATCTGATAACGCTCTACCATTTTAAACAACATGTTCTCTACTTAATAATTGCTTCCAAGTTGTTATGAATTGCCAGCGCATGGTTTTATTTATGCCTGAATCCCAAGTTCCTTTGTAACTCCTGATCAAGGACACTACTCTGTGTGTTGAACAAGTGATTGTACATGCTCATGCACTTTCTTTTTGTGTAATTCCATCCAAAGCAAATTCATTTAACTCTAACCCGGAAGTTAACTGAGCTGATATTCTAAAGCAAAATAAGTGAAAAAATAAAGAAAACTTGTGTAATTTATAGGACCGTCCATAAATCTCCATGGTTTACTCTCCTCATATATTGGCTACATAGCACTGGTAAGAATTAAACTAAAGGTCGGCCGTGGTAAGTTAATTCCGCCAGTCAGAGAAGGACACATGTTGGCAAAAAAAAAAAATATTTGGCTAAAGTAACCAACAAATAATAATCTGTTCATAATAAATGGTGGTTGTGGAACTGTTGCATAAAAATTCAAAAAAATTAATAAATGTATTGACCACTGGTACAAGACTTCTTGGTAAAGTCACTAGCCCTTAATTACGTGCACAATAATAATAATAATAATTATTATTATTATTTTTAATAATGACAATAGGATTGTTTACTATATTAATGTTCTTTAAAAGCTGTACTCTTGTCAAAACATCTGCATCACATATATTGTAATATAAACCTGAAATTCAGCATTGTGTGGCAAAAATATCCTTAATATAGCTTAATTAACCTACAGGGTAAGCATAAAGTGCTGGATAGAAACATGAATGTTACTGGCATTACATAAACCAATTAATATAATACATATATATTTATGCTTCATACTTGCCCTATATATAACCAGCAAGTAATATGATAAGCCAAAACAGCATTTGCATGTGTTTATCTGATACAGAGTGAAGCCTGAACATAAGGAAAAAGCTTACAGTCTGCATTTTCTAATCATTAACTAATGATTAATCAAGAAACCTACGCTATACTTTATCCTGTGGGTTAGGTTTGCTCTGATTTCCCCTGAGTCTCTCTGCAGGAGAGTGGAGTTTTGAGATGAGGTCATTCATAAGCACGGCAAAAAAACCTATTCCGCTGAACTCCTGGACAGGGAGGATTAGACTTTTACAGCTGGAGGCTGTACCAAGGATTTGTGCTAATAATTATAAACCTAAATTCCAGTAGTTTTGCTTAGAGGCTTATAGCTGAATATATTTCTAACTCGTACTGAAGGCCTTTTATTAGGTAAGAGGAGAAAAAGAACAGGTTGTCAAATTCTATTAAACTGAAATTCTGAACCTCTACATGTCCCCACATACAGGGTTTGGTTTTTGAATGTACACAACTGTGTAATTCCATCCAAAGCAAATTTTGAGCATTGCTTTTTACAATAATTCCAATTCAGCATCTTCACATTATTGTTAGGCCCAGTGATGCTCCTGGTCCTGAAGAACACCTGTCTTTCAATGTCTAAGGAAATATTATGGTTACTTTGATCAGCTATATTATAGTAGGTAAAGTGCAAAATAAGCAAAGTAAGCATGTAAGCATAATGTAGGTCCAGGGCTAGGGCTGGGTTACCTACAATCCTATACAGCTAAAGCAGACCACTGCTGACTGCATTCTTACAACCATGTGAGGATCAGTTCTGCTTGATAAAGCAAAACTACCGAAAGGAAGCTTATAGAACATGCTTTCTTTATACACTAATCCTCCTTTTAAAATGATTAATCCACCTGTGCTAAAATAGCTTCACTTCAAAAAGAGCAAACAATGACTCCAAATTGTGAATGTCAAGTGATAAATTCCCTCCTTTACATGTCATTGTCCTTATTGTGTGATACTTATAAAAAGAGGACTTTTATAAAATAAACTAACAATCTGTGGAACCAGTTTATGGTGAATGTCGTGCATGGAACCGGTTGTAAACCTACATGCCTTTTCATTTCAGTGCATGAAGCAGGTAATGCAAAAAAGTAGGTAATTATAGCCTGAAGCATGCTCCCAGCCAAAAACACACAGCCCACTACTTGCAGCACTACAATCTCTACATTCACCCTGTTAACTGTAATGTGGCATTAACATGCAATCACTTGCAAGCAAACACACACACACACACACCCCTACACACACACACACCTACAAACACACACTTTGCTTGTCTCGCACCCAGACAAACAGAACAGTCAGCAAAGGCAGGGCTCAACTAGAACACAAAGTACCACATAGATTCCCGCCTTCATATGCACAGCAAGGCGGGAAAACTTTGCTTGGGTTGTTATCTAAACATACATACCCTCTGTCTCCCTAAGCAATGTAGGGATGCACGAGCCTTTTGACTTTACTCAAGCTGAAATTCATTGGCGCAATTACATTTTTATATCACAGTGCACATAATAAAAGTCATTACTTATAAGTAATTTGAATGACTTTAAATATGTATAAATTAACCATTAACCAACTGCAGCAAAACTAACAAAATCTCTTTACACTTCACATTTTGAAGTATTAAATATGCACACTAATGGTGAAAAAGTTGCATCCTTGAAGGAACTACTAACAACAAGAAAAAGTGCAGTTTGGTAAATTCATTTCAAGGATATTTGACCATATCCTGTAATTTAAACCACGTATAGAAATGGTCAGGATTTTGAACCAGTCAGTTGCATACTGTGAGAGTCAGATGACACAGAAAACTTTGTCTAAATGAAGCTCCAGATGAACCACGAACGTGCAAATTTCTCCAACAAAGAGTTGCATAAACACCAAAAAACTATTACACAGAGGCTAGTGAAGAGGAGGAGGTGACGTCATCGCTCTCACTTTGAAATATTAATACAATGTTCTAATCTTGAGAATGAGATCTACTGTAGAGGTGATAATCTGGCATAACGAAAATAAAAGCCTACCTGTTGTGTAATCATACCTCTTCGTACTGTACGATCCGTTCCTTGCCTTTAATCTCACATCAGAGAGAATGCGTTCGAAGTATCAGATGAAGAAAAGACAAGAGAAAAGGGTAAATATAACCTCGGTACCGGCGTCCTATCGTCTCCTTCTAACGCCTGGATTAAATGTGTCTCGCGCACTTTTTTGCTGACGCATGCATAGTGCGCGCGGAGCGGCAATCTTTCGCTATGGACAGCAGCCGTGCAGCACATTACATAAGCGCTTGGGTTACATTACCAACACGCTGTAGGGGGCAAAAGCTCAGAAACACCCAGTGTACACATTAAACACGCTGTAACAAATGAGCGCGTGATCTGCTTGACACCACCAGACGTGTGTAAACGTGTGATGGAGGTATCGTACCTGCTGCTCGTTTCCCACCGGGTCTCTTTCCCTCGTGCACCCATCACTACCCGGTAAACGGCGGCGCGCTTTTTTCCCCCCTTCTTTTTTTTTTATTATTCACGCGCTCGCGCTGGGTTAAAGGGCCGCCTGTTATTAGTCGTGCACATGCGTTACGACACGTCGCGGTGACGTTCAGCCGTAAATAAAGCGCTGTGCATGGAAATGCTGATCTGTGTTTTTGTATGTGTGTGTCTGGAAAGGAACAGTGTAAAGACCAGTGTGAAGTCCTGTGAGGACGCCAAAAAATACCGCAGCTACGTACATTTAACAAAATTTCTGCAGCATCAGCATACATGCCAAAAAAAAAAAAACGTCGAATAAATCTAGTGTAAAGGGCACAAATCCGCAAGGCTGAATGTGGGTGAAAAGATTTTAATGAACTTTGTTTTATATCATATACTCTGTATAGGTGGCACAGTGGTGTAGTCGGTGTGGTCTTCAAGCATCTCCATGGTCGAGGTTTGATTCCCACCTTGTATGTGGAGTTCGCTCCATGCTTGGCCGGTTTCCTCCCCAGTCAAAACACACAATTGGTGTGTGTGTACTGTACGCGCCTTGGCGTAGTGTGTGTGTGTCCTGCAATGGATTGGCACCCTGTCCAGGGTTGTGCCCCAAATTTCCTGGTATAGGCTCCAGGACCCCTGCGACCCACTACACAGGATACACGGTATACAGGATGAAAGAATGAATCCATCAATCTAGGGATCTCTGTAGGCCAACAAGGAACCGTGGAGGCCAATGGTGATTACTGTTGTATTTATTCCCTTTTTTTATTTTTATTTTTTTACTAATAGCCGAATCTGTATTTGAACTTTGGGAGGAACCTGGTGTACCCATAGCAAACCCACCAAGCACAGGGGGACCATGCAAACTCCATGTACACAGACTTTTAGGTGGGAATCAAACCCGGACCCTGGAGTTGCAAGGCAACAGTGCTGTCGCATTCTTGTGATCCTCTTGTACAATCTAAAAATCCACACATCAAACATCCAAACATTCTGTAGCCAATCCAGCTATTTAAACAATACGCTCATATTTAAAATGTGTGCAATAATTAATCTCATTCTATTCCTGAACTTTCTATCAATAACACACTTTAGGTCCAAGTTTAAGTTATTTATAAGCGCCATAGTTTTTTGATAAAAGCATCATCAAACAATTTAAACAAACTGGCTATAAAGTTCTATTAAACAATTTTTTACAGCACTGTTAATAATAAACATTCCCACAAAGCAATATTGAATTTTGCATTTATACATTTATCCATAATAAGCAAGCGAGAGGTGACAGTGACAAGATAAAAACTCCCTGTGAGCGCATGAGGGAGAAACCTTGGAAATCTTCAAACCTTAAAGGAGCCAGACACAAAAGGGAATTCACCTTCATTTGGGTGACATTTAGGTGTGATTACAAGTAGGTAATATCCTTCCATAATTGTGTGCTATATAATCAAAAAGTGTAATCAGGAAATCTATTACAGTTTTAACAAAGTCTATATTGTTTTCATTATCATCTGTTCAGATATTTCAAGTATTTAAAAAAGCACACTTATCCAGGGCCCTAAGGCTGGGCCTTGTGGACTATATTGAGCCCTCTTAAAAACAAAACTGCATTGGCACAAATAAACATTGGTGGGGCATAACTAGGCATAGTTACTTCATAACTGTACCCGAGTAGTTTTATCAGTGGAGATTTTCTGACTTTTACTTCACTTCATCCTACAACAATGATCTGTAATTTCAAGTCCACTACATTTGTACATGGTGTTGCATTATATTTTACAGTTATCTGCTTTGACTTTAAAGCTATAGTGCATTTACTATGCAGCATCAAATGAAGTTATAGTCTACAATCCTGAATGAACATAGTACTGTACTGTTAACTCCCATAGTGTTAAATCTCTTTTTATTCTTAATTGACCTTTCCAAAAAGGGTGCTACACAAACTAGAATATTGCAGTGTTAAATAAACACAAAAATCTCTGCATGAATGTTAAGTGGTTTTACTTTAGTTTTGAGTAAGCATTTAACATACTGCATTAACATTTAGCATTTGCTGCATGCATATAGTAGCTAATTTTACTAAATTAATGTCACCCTCCATTTTTTTAAATAAATATTAATAATGTTTTTGCAAATATGGGTTAAATACTGTATAAGAATAACATTGTATATTGCGTTTTATATACTGTACATATCTTATTGATATCTGTTTATAAACCATCCACTAACATGAAATGATATGAATCTAGGCATGCTATGCTCTACTATATCACTTACTTCTGAAAGCTCAACACAAACTGATACAACTAAAATACAACAAAAAAACACAGCCGTGAAAGGTTTATGCATTGCACTTTAATGCACAGTTTGGAAATATATTACAGCAAATATGAGCAGACCAGTGTGTTTCTCTTTGTGCTCAGCTTTGTTAAAAAAGCTTTTTCTTTCCTTTTGCAGCCATCAAACCTGTTTGTTACACACAACTACTATCTGTTTGATGCATTATTATATGTGTGCAGTTACATACCATTACATTCTGCTTACTTCATTGTGATCTATGTAATTTACAGGTATGTAATGTCCACCAGTAATGTTTAGCTGCACTAAAGGTATGCACTCAGTATACATGCACACAAGTTTAAGGCAACACCAGGCTGGCATATCTGAGTACCTTATCCACATGAACTGAAACACAGTACTCTACACACTACATCTAATAAGTTAAAGGGAAACACACAAATAAAACTACCCATCTTCCATAAACCTGAACATATTTGTAATTAAAGAAAAAAAAATCTATAAAACATCAGACTCAAAATCAATAGAAATCAATAGAACATTAGACATATTGAGGATTATCATATTATGCAACTGAGATAAAGGCTACAATAAATGCCTCAAGTGTGTTCAAGCTCGGAAAAATGTCGTGCGTTGTGAATTACCTGCGAGATAATGATTTAAACCCAGTGGCCTTATTCC
The DNA here is from genome assembly GCA_011419295.1 of Clarias macrocephalus. NCBI lineage: Eukaryota > Metazoa > Chordata > Actinopteri > Siluriformes > Clariidae > Clarias > Clarias macrocephalus. The sequence goes on from JAAGKR010001652.1 coordinate 66,223, forward strand.
CTCAGGAGCATTACATATTTGCTTGGAGTACAGCGCTTGTATTAAGTACTTTACCAACTGCTAAGCACAATTTTACACACTTACTCAAAGTTGACTTGCTGGAGATAGAAAAAGGAAGCAAATGTACCCTTAAGAGGGTGTATGGACATTTTAAACAGTAAAGGGCCACTTTATTTTAGTTCTGTGTGCTAGCACACCTGCTGAAACTGATTAGCGACTTATCAAGACCCTGACTAACATTCCCACATTGCCAGAAGCATTAAGGTCCAGACAGTGTTTCTACTGGAATACTATAAATGTCTCAAACACTAAAGCACATGAAACACTCTCTGAAAATAATTTCTAATATGTATCTAATAATATTTAATATTCCCATAATGTCATGCTAGCATATGTCAAGTTGAACACTGTAAATTATCTGAGAGCAGTGAGACTTGATGAATTTAAAATGAAATGACAATATAATAGAACAAAGTCGGGTTTAGTGTTAGGGTGATTTCCTACAAACTGCTAATCAATCAATTAGCTAGTTGTGAATCTCTCTTTTCTTTTCTCTCTTTAATAGTAGTGCACACTGCATTGCGCAAAACAGCATGTTCTTTTAGTGTTTCTCAAAAGCTGTGATTTCCTGAAGAGAAATGTAGCCAAGCAATAGAAAACAGAAAACTTAGAGGATTAAAACAAACATAAAGAAAAATTAATTTACAGTGCTGTTGTCATCCTGTACTCTTCCTAGTTCAGGTGCACTGAGCTGGAGTGTCCTCACAAGGGTAAAGACAAGGTGTAAAGGCGCTGAGCTGAAAAAGTGCTCATTAAGGCACTAAAGTGGGATGAAGTTTAAAGCTAAAGAAGTGGTTAAATACTCTGATCATGTGCCAGAAAAAGCCTTCAGGACTGGACACTTCACTGGAGACAACAATATATTCCTGCAATGTAATAAACATAACTGTCAGTTAGAATTGGACAAACTAAATTCATCTTAAAATAATTGTTAAGTAATCAAATAAACTAGTGGGTGGATCGTTGCAACAATTAAAGTAAATGTTTTTTATTTTGATTATTATCAAATATTATGATGTGATATAATCAAATATTATTTACATTTGTATTACTGAAAGAAAAAAAAACTTGCATAGGGTTTAAGCTCGTAAAACAAGCATACATATATTCAATTTCTGGTTTCCAAGTGATTTCAGCCCTCAACTGCTTCATAAAACAACAAAACATTTCTATATATTGCACACCTCCTTGAGGCTAGCAATAGAATGCTGTGTTAAACTGTGTTAATAGCTGATTTGCATTTTCACTTATTTGCATGTGGTCATTAACATTTAAATAAAATATAAAATTCTCCCTCTTTTCCATTTACTCTTTTTTTCTCTCTCTTGATAATTATAGCATGCCAAATTCTTTGTATGCCTCACTATTATATTACCTGCATAAATTAATATGTTTAACATAAATTATATTTAAATGTTCCTAAACCATAAAATATAGGGCCAAATGCATACATGTAAATAAAGCACACATGGGAGGGCTTTTGCTGATTTAGGTATTCCTTCAGATGTAAATGAAGTTGTACATCATTCTGTGACTTTGATTCTTTTTTAAGCAAATTTGAATAATAACTGCTATTATACTTACTCAGAGGCAGTGAGCATTAGATCCACTATTTGAAGAGAGATCGGGCATTCTTTTTTTCCACACCTCCTCGGACTCTTCAACTGGAGAAACATAGGAGTCACTGCTGCTCTTCCTCTGTCCATGCTCACTGTCCACATCCTACACAGTATACAAACACATACATACATGCTTACAAAGATGTGGACAAACATACCTTTTTGTTCTGTTCCTTATGGAAGAATGATACAGCAGCAGATAAATCAAACACCGATCAGCCATAACAGTAAAACACAAAATATTATGCCTAGTTTTGTGTAAGTTCCCCTTGTGCTACCAATATGGCTCTGGTCCCTCAGGGCACTCAGAGGACTGCACAAGATGTCCTGCGGTGTCTGGTACCAGGATGTTAATGCGGATCCTTTGGGTGATTTGGGTTACACAGTGGGGCATCCACGGAGCAGTGGATGTCCCATGGGGGCTCTGTTTGATTATGATCTGGGAAATTTTGAAGCCATAACAACAAACTTGAACTCATTGCCTGCTAAGCCCCACATGCATCAGGCTGTGATGCACTGATTAATGTGATATCTTTCTATCATAGCCAGCATTGACTTTTTTCAGCTATTTGTGCTACATTGGCTTCTCTGTGGGAACAGGCCAGACAAGCTAGCATTTGGTCCCCACATGCATAGATGAGCCATGGGTGCCCATGATCCTGTCATTAGTTCACTGTTACAGTATATAACTGATAGTCAATGTTATTCAATTCGCGGTGGTATTATGTTATGCTAATCGGTGTATCTACAAGTGTGCACACAAAAAATATGACTGCATGAAAGAACACCCATTCCTGTCATGTTCCTATACACTTATAGTGTGCTGAGGATGTAATCAAATATCCATTGTTCTATATGAAAAAAAAAAAAACATGAATCCAGATGCAGATATAAATAGGGGTGTTACACTATATAACATAGGAGACATACTTCCAGAGATTGACCATGAAGAGGGCAAGTATAAAGCTTTTGGGAATAAGAAAGTACAATAATATGAACATGCATGATGCTTACTAACTGCCTGGTAAGGGACATGGTGATTTAAACAAGACTACTAGAACAAACTAAATACTAAACTAAGTAGACACAAACACTGTTGGCAGGAAGAAACAAATTGCATGAGTGGGATTACACACATTTCTAGTTGAGACCAACTATGAGCTTGAGTAATGTAGAACTATGAAAACAAGCTGATAATTAAGTCTTTTCTACCTTGTTCTATTGGGGATCATTAAAATTAATAAATGAATGAAAAATCCCCTCTAGTTTAGGCCACATCTATCTGATCACAAATCAGATTTAAAATGCAAATACTCATAATTATATGTTCCAAATGCATACCAATGCAGATAGCGGCATTGAGTTACCCACCGCGACACACCTCACATACCTCACATGCACGTACATATTACAAGAGAGCAGAGAGAAACCAACATACTGGCATGCACACTCTTATCATGTCATCAAACAAAAGCTTTTCTTAGACATGTTGTGTTGTGATTCCCAATAGGGAAAAATGGCAAATTGTGCAGATTGAAAGAAAAGATCAGTGCTTTCCTGCATACAGTAGATGACTTCACAGTCACAAAAGTTCAGGAGAAATCCAGAAGTAATTCCAGCAACACAGACTTCATGTGCTGTATATCAGTGTGAAAAAGGAGCTAAAAGGGCTCTGTGTTGCTTTCATCACATTTACTTTTTTACCATCTATTATTTTAACTAAAAGCCTAAAACTAGTAAATACAATTACATATAAAACATGAAGTTTTTCAACATTCTTGATGTCTACATAAATAAAAACCCAAAGTGAAAATCATACTCACTCTGAAAGAGGGTATTTCAACAAGCTCATCTGTCTCTCTGATTGTACACCTTGTAGTCATCGCCAAAGGCAACTTGCGGCCACACACCCTAACGGGATTGTGGGTAAGCGACTGAGATCTCTTGACTGCAGAATTGACAGCCTGGGCAAATCGTGATGGTGTGGATGAGGTGTATGGCTTTGGTGCTGAAAAAGTCCGGAGCTTTTCCAGAGTCAGACCAGCTGGTGGTAAACTCATTTGGCGTGGCAAAACTGAACGTGCGGATCCACTGAACACTTCAGTCTCACTTGGGGAGGAAGCTAGACTAGATTGTAACATGCTCTCTTGCTTTAGTGAAGATATTGGTGGAGTCTTGTGCTGTTCCTCTGTTGTCTTTTTCTCTTCCTCCCACTGGACAGGTGGTGGAGGAAGGGGGAAGACATCTTCTGTAGGCCCAGGGAAATTCTCCCTTTGTGGGCTACCTAGAGGGTCTTTCTCTTCACTTAAACTCCTACTGCGCACTACGGCCGAGCTGACGTAACCTCCAGGAGTTCTTTTATGCTGTGGTATACGGAAAGAAGCTGGTTTAGGCCTGGTCGCAGGTGGAACTTTCTTCTCCTTGTGCTCAGGGATATATGAGGAGGCTGAAGGAGAGCTTACAGTTGGGGAAGTGGATGGAGAGAGATCACTGGCACTGCCAGACCTGCACTCAACCCTGGTGGGAGATGCTGCTGCCGGTGCTGCTGTTGTAGGTTTTTGATTTAAAGACTCCACATTCACTTCCTGGATTCCAGGCACACTGGGAGACTCAAGCGTCAGCTCTACTTCAAAGAAGCGTAGATTGTCCAAGGATCTTGGAGGCACAATAGTGTAGGTGGTCATACCTACTTTGGGGATGTATTCGCGGGTGAGTTCATTTGAGGGCTTAGGCTTGGAGTCAGAGGCAGGAAGGTACTGTAAGCTTCCATGGTTAGTTCCTGAGGAAATCTGTGTAGGTTTTTTATTTTCAGAACTGGGGGTCTGCATGGATTTTGGCCTTTCAGGGAGGTGAGTATATGTGAATGCCTGTTTATCAAAGCTTTGAGTAGAGTTTGGGTAGATCTTTTGAGCTTGGGGCTCTTCTGTAGATGTGGCTATGTCTCTTTTTGGGCTTCCTAAGGTCACAGACGTATATACAATTGACTCCGGGGTAGGGGTAGCCTCATTAGAGCTGTACATCTCTGTTTGAATTTCAGTCTGTGTCTGACTTGCATTGGTTCCAGTAAAAGAAATGTTTGGTGTTGTTTGTACTGCAGCTGCTGCATAACTGGGCTTAGGAGGAGCCTGTGGCTCTGCTTGCTGGGTGTGTATGACTATGTTTATGGAATCCTGAGCTGCAACCATTGGTGAAGTGCTCTTTTCCTTCATTGCTGTGGAACCTTCAGCAGTTAAACTTGCCATTTCAGTCTTCTCATCAACACTGGCTGTATAAGAGTAAAGAAATTAAGAAAGTTGAGTAGTCAGACAAAAATGACACTTTATAGCACTTTATTGCACTTAATTTTAATATGATTACTTTTTTACGTTATTGTTTTGTACATCTATGTGAGTTGTGAAAAATAAAACCCAAGATTTTTTTTTTTTAAAGAAAATGGAAACACAACACACCATTGTTTGTTGACTGTAATCGAGCATCAGAATCAGCCTCTGGCTGATTACTTTTCACCTCAGAGTCTGCAGCTAGTCTGTCAGGACAAAATATCACGTAAAGGTTTAGAAACCCAAGCACCAACCCCACAGACAAAAATTTTAAATAGTCTTATGCTCAAAACTGTCGTACTTGCCATCTGTGGTCTGATCAGGCGACACTTCTTCTGGGTTCTCCCTAGATGGAGCTACACTTTCCATCTCTGTATCCTGAGTCAGGGAAGCAGTTTCTGCTCTGCCTGAGTCCAGAGAGACATCAACAGAGAGGTTGACACTGCTGTCGTCCTCTAGAAGCTCTGGCAGAGGACTCAAGCTCTCAGGACTGGAGTTTACAGGGACAACAGGGTTGTCAGAAACCATAAAGGACTCTTGATTTTCTTGGATCTCCTCAGGAGTCGATGGCAATCCTGCAACATTGCGGTAAACATTATTATGACATAATTCTCTAAGACATGTTCAAATCCAAATGTTGCCTGAAAATACCTGGGTTAAGATAATTACAGCATTGTACAGCATACCAAGCTCCCACATAAATACACTCAAGACAGCTTTAATTCAGCACACCATCACCACCTCCTCCCAGATCCCAAAACCTGCCACATGTCCAACTTCCTTTTATAGTCCACACTATCACACATAATAAAATGTAGCCACGTTCTCAGACATGTTTACAGAACATGAGGTCTTTTGTTCACTTTGCTCACCACATGCTTCAGAGCCTTGCATTGTAGGTGCCAGTCTGATTGGTTCTTGGCTATTTGCACTTCTGTACACCAGGTTGTGAAGGGAAAACAAACATTTGAACGCTGACACAATGAGCTCTTTTGAATAAGGTATAGATACAGCCATAGCGTCTTTAAAAGTTATTAGAGTTTTGTTTGAGTAAACAGAGTGAGTAAACATGGGTGGGTGTCTGTAATGTCAGTCAAATTTCGCCTCATATGAAGGTGCTGCTACTGGTAAACCTTTTCTAGTGTTATAAATTATTACATTTTCTAGAGTTCTTTTTTTTCCCCCTCACGCTTCCAGGCACTTGATCTGATCATTAAAATAGTATGAGGAGCTTCTTTCACTTAATACCGAGGCAAGGGCTGCCTTCACTCCAGGTTACATATCGGTTATAATGTGCTCATTAACATTTGATCTTTGACGCAAATAACACCTGGATGATTCTCTCTGATTTTCATTTTCTCTCACAGTAGGCTCAGTGGCCATTTTCAGCATGGGTTAATCAAGAGATATGTATTCTGCTCCTCAGTGGTGTCTTGGAACAGCTTACATAATGGGCTGATGGGAGTAGTATTAGTGTGAGAGTGGAGCAGCCAGGCCAGAGTGCTGCTGTGCCACACGGTTCTTCAGAGTGAGTGGATCGCTCTTAATTAAGACATCTCACTTGCTTGCGCCAGCCGTTGCATTCAGCACTTCAAGGGCTGTCGCTGGGGACTGGAGTGCAGTAGCAGTATTCAAAGAGAGAGCTTCTCTCTGCAGAGTGCTCTGTGATCTCTCTCTCGCGCTCTCTCTCTGGAGTTGTGGATTGCCATGGAAATAGATAGCTGCAACCAGGATCTGGGCTTTACTTTCTTTTATTTTTATTTTTTTGTTTTGTTTCTTACTCTTTTTTATTTAATTTATTTCATGCTTTTGCTTTTCTTCTACCATTTTAATCTCGTTTTTTTGTGATCAATCTCATTCTTTTTCCGGTCCATCTCCCTTCATTTTTCTTTGCCTTAGTCCATGCCTCCCTCTCTTATTCTTTGAAGCTGATTATTGCTATCAGTAGGAAATAAGACAGCATTGGAGAAACAAGCGATCAGAGACAACTGCAAACTTTGCCGATTCTTTAATATTGGGACTTTAAAACCTACTGCTGAATTACTGGAAGATAAATCATACTCTAACACAATGGGGAAAGGATATGAAAATGTAGCACACATACAGAAGAAGTACAAATTGTGGGGTAAAACATTGTATTGCAGGAAAAAAAAATCAATACTATTATAAAGACAAACTGTTGCAATCAGTAATATTCAAGCCCCAACAATTGTGAGGTTTTAATTAAAGTTTTTCTAAAGGACTGGAGCTCTGAGACCCATGTTAACTTGTTAAACAGACAGTGAAATATGGGACCTTACAGCTATAATCCTGCCTGGTCACTTGACAATTCCCAAAATTTCTTCAAGAGCTCTTGAAATTTAATTAGGACAAAAAGAAAAAAGCCCAGTTTTACTACAAACCACCTGCATGATGACATGAAGAATGCTCAGACTGGGATTTCAATGCCAAATATAAGACCAACAATGAAAAAACAAGAAATTCATGGCCAGATTCCAAGATAAACTCCTTTTGACTATGAAAACCATCAAAGATTAGGTAGAATATGCCAAAAGCCGAAAGATTATGCCAAATAGTCCTGCAGAGTTTTGGGAGGCAGTTGAACTAATGAACCTAAACTGGGACTACTTTGACAAATGGACCCTGCATGACAAAGACTAAGCTCATGCCCAGAAGATTATGATCCCTATAAACAAGAATGTAGGAAGGTCGTTGATGATATAGGAATGTTCTGCTGCAGAAATCATGGATTGCCAGAAATTCCAGGCCATTTTAAAGAATAACATGATGCCTTTTGTTGGGAAATTGAACATTAGTGATGACTAGACTCTGCAGTAAGACAATGATGCCAAGCACACCTGCAAATCAACCAAAGATTGACTGAGAAATGGATTTTAGATTGTCCTAGCGTGACTTCTTGTGCCCTGGATTTAAAACCCCTTGGAATTTAAAGAAAGAATTTGCAGCACAGATGCCATCAAACATCAATGAAATGGAGACTTTTGCATGTGAAGATGGAAGAAAGATTCCAATAGAGAAGTATAAGAAGCTTGTCACCCCCCAGCCCCCCAAAAATAAATAAATAAATAAATAAATAAATAAATAAATAAATAAGCTTATTGAAAAGTGCTGAAATTGTGGGTTGAATGGTGAATGGTGGCTATTGTGAAATAAATTGCATTTTTCAATATGACCCCAAGTTGAGTCAATGTATGTTCTAAAAATAATTCAAATGTCTATAAAATTATTCATTCAAAGTTTTTGTTGTATATTCTCATTAACCTAATTTTACATTGCTGTAAAGTCTTTGTCATGAGAGAGGTTGAATATTTCCCTTTTCAACTGTTCGTAGATGAAAGCAAACTCAGAGAAGCTTCTCTCATGTCTCATGTATCTTCCTTTTTGTGGTTATAAATGATGAACTGAGTCTGTCTGTAGATTAAAATCCCTGATTAAGGGTTAATTACTCCCTAAAAGCTAAACCGTTGCCCCCTTTAGGTACTTTTTGCTGAAAGGCTTGTTATCACATCTAAGCAAAACAATGCATTTTTACAAGAAATCATTAGCACTGGGGCTCTCAAGACATTTTGAAAAGTAAAACATTTATGGCTACAATAAGAACCCTTGTTAGACCCAACGTTGTGAGCCTAACAAGGGCTCTTAGACACACAATTATGTGTTTCTCTCTAGAGACACAGTTTTGTGTTTCATAAAAAGAAAAAAAATCATATTAATAGTCAATTAAAAGACTTTCTCAGAGCAGTTTTTTCTCGCAGGTTCGTCATATGACTGCAGTGCATTTACAGTATAGATACTGATGAGCACCCAATAAGACTCATCTAATAAAAAAAAAATTAAATGCATTATTAACTACTAATTATATAAGCAGTCAGCTTGTGAAAACTTTCAAAGTCAACTTATGAAAGTCTTTTATAAGAGCCCCCAAATGCATGAGCAAAGACATCACACCAGTGTGTTAAACAAATGTTCTGAAAAAGCAAAATGCAATCTGTAAATAAATGCAAATGTTTTTGTTTTTTTTGCCTTTTTTTTAAACTGTCATAAACACAAGCGGCTATGCAGCTATATTAACAATTTCACTTATACTATATCAAGGTTGAAGGTTGAATTTGACTGGGTTTCTTTGCTGTAGTTTTTGGAGTAGAATAAAAATCTTTCTAAACATAAAACATAATGAGTAAAAGCTTGTTTAATTAAAATATTTTTTGACTGAAAGAAACTGGACAAGCTATAAGTAGGTTATAATTGTAGTAACTGATTTTATGTTATCACAAATATATATATGAGTGTGTGTGTGTTTTACACACACACACACACACACACACACACACACACACACACACACACACACACACACACACACAGTACAGACCAAAAGTTTGGACACACCTTCTCATTCAAAGAGTTTTCTTTATTGTGTTCTTTATTGTGTTCTTTAGCCCAAACAAGTCTCTTCTGCTTGTTGCCTGTCCTTAGCAGTGGTTTCCTAGCAGATATTCTACCATGAAGGCCTGATTCACACAGTCTCCTCTTAACAGTTGTTCTAGAGATGTGTCTGCTGCTAGAACTCTGTGTGCCATTGACCTGCTCTCTGATCTGAGCTGCTGTTAACCTGCGATTTCTGAGGCTGGTGACTCGGATAAACTTATCCTCCGCAGCAGAGGTGACTCTTGGTCTTCCTTTCCTGGCGCATGTGAGCCAGTTTCTTTGTAGCGCTTGATGGTTTGTGTGACTGCACTTGGGGACACTTTCAAAGTTTTCCCAATTTTTTGGACTGACTGACCTTCATTTCTTAAAGTAATGATGGCCACTCGTTTTTCTTCACTAAGCTGCTTTTTTCTTGCCATAATACAAATTCAACCTCTTTGAATGAGAAGGTGTGTCCAAACTTTTGGTCTGTATATGTATATATAATATTGTATTTTCAAACATAGACACCCTTATAAAAATAGGTGGAGGATAATCAGGTAAATATTAGCTACTTAAGTTAATATTGCATGTATCAGTACTGTAATTTAATTTAGCTGTTTTACTGTATTACTCCACTACATCATACAAAAAATATTTGTACTTTCTACTTCACTACACTTCTGCATGGAGTTGTCTTACACATCCAGGGTGGTGTATAGCATATGAAGGGCTAATAGGGAGAGATAATACTTTACTGTGATTTTAAGGCTAACACAAGCTCAGTACTTTGTGATACTTAAGGAAGTTTGAAGATAAGTAATTTTGCACTTTTTAGAATTGTAAATGGAGGACTCCCCCGTTTACCCTTTTACTAGTAATATTTTGGCTAGAATAAGTCTACCTTTTACTTTAACTGTACTGGATTTTTTGTGTTTTTCTTACATCTGCTTATAATAATAATGTGGGACTGATGCAAAGCACATCAGGACTGAGTTGTATGGTTTGTTGCTGCTAATATTTGACTATGAACCCCACTCCTTATCCAACATTATAATATAAACCACACAAGCAATCAACAAGTTTTCACATATGAGAGAAGGAGACATCACCACATGAGGTTGAGGAGCAACAGCAAGCAACATGGAAAGATACCCACTCTGTGTCATATACAGTACAGTACCCACTTCTGTACCGTCTAGTCTTTTAACTGCTTAATACAGTAATGGAAAAAATACTTTACACATCATCTTTATCTTATTATATGTATATATATATATATATATAATATAATTACTCCATGTAATTTAGAGTACAGTATAAAATTACATGAGTAATTATTTTTAAGTATTTTTGACAATGATCAGTCGTAACACTAGCACCACTGCTGAACTAAATAACATTGATTATCAATTATATACCAGTAAACAGGTACCGAAATCATGGGCGCACAAGGCCCCCCAAGGGCTGGCCCTGCCCCCGACCAATTCCACAGAAAAGCAAATGCAGCACAAATAAGATATGACAAAGAAAGTCAATTCTGGCCACAAAAAAAGGGTATCATAACATCGAGTTCAAACTCCAAACTCCCCAGAGCTCAGTCTGATCACGCACCTATGGGCGGCACTGTACAAAAATGTTCCTTGGCCCCACCTACAGTAGGAACCCACAGCACCCAAAGGATCCACTGCCAACTTCCCAGTGCCAGACACCACAGCACACCCCCAGAGGTCCTGTGGAGCTACAGTACACTCAAAGGGGCCAGAGCCACCCCAGCAGCACAAGGGCCACTTAAAACCAAAAAAGGTCATTTTAATACTAATGGTTTTTCGCTAATGGTAAAGGTTATCGCTGTCTGGTCCATTTACATTTATTACAATTGGCAGCTGCCCTTATCCAGAACAACTTACATTTAACTCGTTATACATTTGAGCAGTCGAAGTTTAAGGGCCAAACAGTGGTAACTTAATGGGGCTGGGGTTTTGTTCTGTGATCGGCAAAGTCTTAAGCATTGAGCTACCTGTGTACCTCTGTCCAGATTATATCAGAGCGCTTAAAATGTTTGATTCTGATTGAATAGAGTATGTCCATTACTGTTCTCTAACGGCATAGCTTGAACAGTAATTCTGGTCACAAGGTTTCGATTAATGCGATTATGCTTCACATAAATTGATTAAAATGTGTGATAAAGTTATTAATCTTAATATTTAAAAGTAATTACGAGGAGAGTTCATGTCAAACCAGGACTTTTGATTGTGCTGAATAACAGACCATGATTATAAGAACAAAAACTACCTATATGTCTCTATATAATTCCTTATTATCCCTTACTATGTAGCACTTATCCCAGGGCTTCACTATTGCTTGGATACCATCAAGGTAAAAATATTTCTCAGAACACTGGAGCCACGATCAAACTGCCTGCTTCAGGTCTGAAACTCTGGCCTCTGAGGAACTCTTTTAATGGTCAAAACATGTGGAAATGGCTTAGAGTGAGGTCAGGACTGTACAAGGGATGTGGCAGCAACTTCCAGCTGGGTTCCTGTAATGTGCAAGTGGTGTTTACGTTCCCACAGTAAGATGCATGTGGTGACCAGGGACGGTTCCACTTTTCCTGGCCTCGGCTGATGACGGCTGTTCTCTGAGGACTCATGACTGCAGTTGCTCGATAGTTTAGGATTGGAGTTTCCTAAGGTCTACCAATAACGAACTGGAATTCATATTATCTTAAACACATCTCCTGTTATACTGAACTTAAAGTCTCACACTGTATGACTGCAGATCAATCCCTGCTATCCGTTTTCACCCAAATGAGGATGGGTTCCCTGTTGAGTCTGGTTACTCTCAAGGTTTCTTCCTACTGCCATCTCAAGAAGTTTTTCCTTGCCACTGTCGCCGTTGTCCTCACCTTGCTCATCAGGGGCAATCTTATTTTAACTGAAATAATTCTTTTGATTGTGTAAAGCTGCTTTGCGACTATGTCAATTGTTAAAAGCGTTAAACAAATAAATTTGTTTATGTGAATTGAATAGATGCTTCTCTTATGCAATTTGACGACATGTTATTCTTCGATTATTAAAGGGCCAGACTTTCCGCTCACTGAATGTTCATGGAAACAACTTCCGAGGGCTCCGATCCACCACGGATGGGATCATCATTCAAAGACATACTAAAAGAATATAACATCTTCTTTTAACCGTTTCAAATGTTTTACTGTGACTAAGAGTCTCATTACCGTACTCTACTTGAAGTCTTCTATAAATGTCAATATTCATTCACGAGAAATTGCAACACAAGTTCCTCTTAAATATAATGTTGTTCTGCTTCAACATGAAAATACTGTAGTTAGAGGTACTGTATAAAAAGAACTGTATTGCTGGTTAAAAAATGCAGAGAGTTTCTGCTTTTCTGTAAGTAGGATAGAAAGCGCTTTCGGTTATTCACAGTCATGCACTAAAGCACTATAATTTAGCTAATACAATTTAAATTTACCTTTTTTTGACTAGCATCACCAAAGTCCACTGCAGCCACAGTACATGAACCTGCCTAAAATAGCCAGGTCACTATAGCCATACAAGCCAGTTCTTTGCCAGAGTGCTCCAGGAGAAACGGCATGTACTTTTAGAAATCTTCACCTTGACCCAGTTGCTGAACCTGTTTTGAATATGTGTGTGTGTGTGCGCGCATGTGTGTACGCATGTGGGTTTGTCAAACAGTGCAGATGCACACATTCAAATCTAGGGCAAGAGTTATCCTAATACAGCCAAATTCCCGTCCCACAACTTTACAGCGTTGCTTTAAATACATTCTAGCGCTTCTTTAAAATCTGATCTTTCAGGAGCAGATCAGAGTTTTCAGACATACACCAAGAAATACACCAAAAATACAACTAACTAGCAGAATGAGGTGTACTTTCCCAAATATACCACTAGGAGGCAGAATGTGTACAGAATTAAGCCTAAGCAAGCCTGCACTTCACTGCTTTATGTCAAGCTGTGTTTACATGCAGGACAAAGTATGACTGTTTATCTCTGTCTATATATATATATTTTTTTATTTTTTTTTTACAGATGATCTATATTATCATTTTGACTGAAAGGGTACACTCCTACAGATCAACAACCAGTGTATGGCAACAGCTGGAGAAACACCACTGCTGAAGGACCGTGTTAAGGCCTTAAGTCCTTAATAAATGTCCAAAGTGTTTAAAAGCTGCCACAGGCTGCACACTGACCTGTTAGAGTTGTATCCTGCGTTTTCTCATCATGGGTCACTACAGGGCTGCCGGGTGAGGTCGGGGGTGGTGGGGCCTTCCTCTTACTCCTCTTAAGAGATGATTCAGTAGATAAACTTCGACTCAGAGATGCTGTGACCTTCACAATCCAGAGAAGTTACTTCACAATCTGATTGCTTTCACCCAACATAATATAAGCTGAAATGATCTAAATTGGCTGAACATTCTAAATGCATTTATGTTAAATGAATTCAGTTTTATGTATAGTATATAAAAACAGCTCAGGATTTGATTTGATGTTGAATGTAAATCCACGGAGAAGAGTAGAATAAGCATTGCATACCTGGTTGTCATCAGGATGACTGCTTGTTTGAGAGTTGTTGAGGTCAAAGGACTTCATCTGAGGGGGTAGAGGGGCCCGTCTCTTCTTTGGTGTGTCAGACGGCATGGTGTTCGAGTCGTATGTTGGGGAATGCATGCTGAGTGAACTCATGCTCGCAGGTCTTGATTTCCTGTTGATTGGAGATGCTGGTGCACTCACAGTCGATGCCTTTAAAAAGATAAACAAAATAACAAACAATTTCGTTACTTCCACAGACTTGCAGATAATCACACACGAAACATTCTTCAATGGCAGGAACTCCTGAAAGCACTCTCTAGTTAGCAAAAGTCTGAATTTGGGTACAAGGACAAGCATGACCACTGACCAATGGAAAAGCTCAGGGCTTGCCCATGCAAAGTTTAAAGAGCACCCAAAATAAACATTTACTGCATCTGTCCTGAACCGCCTGTACTATGGCAAACAAATCGCATTGGTCAAAGACTTATTGGAAAAGCTGCTTTCTCTCTCAATAGATTCCTAGCCAAAAAAATAAATAAATAACCAGGACACTGTAGCAAAGCATTTGCTTGCTAAAAGAATTTCGACAATTCCACCTTCTAATTCAACACGCACCTGTTCAGGTTTCTTTTTACTTCCTCTTCTGAACATGCCAAACAGTCCCTTGTTTTCTTTTTCTTTCTGGAGTTTGTCCTTGCAGGGTTGAGTAACATCTGTTAAACAAATTGACAAAGTTTTTAATAATTGGATTAGAGCTATATAAATGAATCGTGGAAACAAATACTTCTCAATACAGTATTTGAGGTTGAAAATATTGAAAGCATTTGATCTGTCTTGATCAATTTTTCTATTTGCATAATGCAGTTCAGGCATACAATATTAAACAGGAATATGGAAGCTTAGATTGTGTATATGATACAGCCTTAAAAGCGATTGTTACCTGAAGGAGTTGGTGATGGAGGGAAGTCTGTTGGACTGATAACTGTTTAGAGATTACATAAAGGAAAGTTAATAAAATGGCAGTGACAGTCAGCTCCTGTAGAGGACATACTATTCCTCTGACCAAGTGAATATACCTCTGTTCAGCCAGAGCCAGCTGGATTTCGAATAAGTCTTTATTACTGCATTTGTTATTGTCTTTACCCCGTGTGTCTCTTGCGTAGAGCTCCCTGAGGCCAAGGTCACTGAGAGAGTTGATCAGGTCCAAAGGCTCCTGCGAGTGCACGCTCTGCAGCAGCACGGTGCTTTGCACATCAAATTCACATTTCTCACAGATAGCAGGCAGCAGCTCCTGCAGAGCAAGCTTAGGGTTTACTCGCAAAATTGTCTTCTGGGTCCTTTTATAGTTTATTACCAGACGCACTGTAGCCTGAGGGAAACAGATGTGATCAAATTAATAAAATAAATACGATGAGAAGAAGAAACAGAGCCTATGGGTATTTTCATTAAACAAGACTGGACTTTTAATAATTCAAAAAGGCTAAACACGGTATTAGGTAGGAAATAAAGTCTGGATAAGGTTAGAATTGTTATAATAATATCTGCAAATGAAAAATGGTCTTTAATTAAACACCAGAACTTCACCTCTGGCATTTGTGATCCAGACTTCTTGTTCTTGTCCTCCATGCCTTTGGGCTTAAGCAGAACTTTCTCAGCTTCCAGATCTCCAATAAGAGCATTGGGTTTGAATTTAATGTGGTTCTTATTGGTGGAGATTAGCTCAATGGTGTGACCTGATGGGTTGAGGTGGTACTTTGCACACAGCATCACAAGTAGGTCAATCATGGGCTTACTGTAAACACATACAGATTGGAAATTTACACACACATACACTTTGCCACCTTACAAGATGTAATTGAACCTTGCAAGATAAATCTTTGCTTCAAATACATTGTCTCCACTGGATGGAGCTGTTGTGGAGGCTAATTTCAGAAAGTCTTCATATTCTTCTGGATGATATGAATCGCCACTATTATTACTTCTATTGCCATCTTATTAAACAACAAGCTTAAATAATATTATTCATTTTGTAAATGTGAAAAACAGTATCATTGACCATGACTATGCTACTCAAATGTAAATCATCCAAATAAAGCAAAGGACAAAAGTTGAGAAACTGAATACGGAGAAAATATGATGTGGTAGGACTTAGTCAGTCCTTGGCCAACAATAAAGTTGGTATTGTACACTATGCCTGAGTCACATTTTCCAATAAAATGTAAAAATATTGTTTTGAAGACAATGTGGCAAACATAACTGCTATATTCAAGAAAATAAATAAAATAAATGAGGCATTAAGCATATGAGAGTAAAAACAAGCACAGTGTATGTTCAGCACACAATACAGTGTATTCGTTTGCATGAATAATATCATACCAGTAAAAATAACCAAATGCTATTAAGCCTTTGGGTTTTAAACAAAATACGATTCTGTTTATCTCAGGTTGAAGTTTCGTGAACAGTCCTAAACCCCTTAAACTCCCACGGTTTCATTCCTCACTCTCACACAGATATACTGTAGCTTTCTTAAAATAATACATACCACTTCCTGGGTAAGATACTTAAAGATCATTTACGCAGTGATTAGCTGGGATTTTTAAAGGATTAAAAAATTAGCATTTGAGCAAAGTTGAACTCAAGAATTTCAGGAGAAAAGGCTTATATACAGTACAGTATATGCATGCTACATACTGCTATGAGCGGAGGAATGTTTCTGTCATACAGGAGCATAGCGAGTGTGGAAAATCCTTTAGTGACACAAAATGAGCTATGTGATTCTTTCCAAATGCTTCTGGAATGCCAGAATAGGAGAAGCCTTTGGAAATATACAGCAGCTAGAGTTAAATGCTGAGAAAGAAAAAGTTGAGGACACAATTTGCATCCCAGCAGAAAAGGCTGGGAGGAATTTGATACATAATCCTTCTCAATTGAACCGGGTTTAGTTTGAGCCTGGCAAGATCCCTAAGCATGCAACTTTATTTGTTTCAATAAAAAACGTTTAAGTGTTTAGATTTTCTGCAGTTGTCACAGTGCTAAAAAGACAACAGCACCATCAGTTGGCAAAGGAGAAAGCTACACGTTGCTAAAGAAGGTTGATCACTCGAGAGCTTTCAAAAAGCAGATCTGAAGTACACTGGTGATTTGATGACTAAATCGCTATAGTGGAAGATCATACAGGCTCCATGATGTTTGAAAACCATTTTCGTTTTTCATCCTAGCCTCAGAGCAGCACTTTGCAGCACCACCCATCTGACTCAGAAAGTGAACCATTTCAGCTGCCTTAACGCTGATGTAATGCATTTGGTGACCTTAATGATCTCACTTATTTCTTTAAAACCAAAATTCAGTACAGATCACTAGGGAGAAAACATAGGGGATCAGTGGGTCAGTGGGGCCGAACAGATGAAAAATGAATGCTGTACATCTTAATTAGACAAGGCAATGATTAATATTATTCTCTATACTGACTCTGGTATAGTGGAATGCATTCTCCCTTTAAAAGGAGTTTAAAAGACAAGGTCTCAAGTTAAGTTTTCAGAAATGAAGAATAAAGACCCAGCCTCTTCAATAAATCTGCACTGAGAATACTAACGGCATACTAACTGAAATATTACATGCGTAAAAAAAATTATCCTCTATCTGCCTGGCTTTCGTAATATTTAGACCCAAGTTTAGGCTCCTAGAATCCAACAAGTAATCGATTTCAGTGCCAGAGACTTATGCTACCGGCTATTATTAATCAAATGTTTTTAAAAAATCATAAAATTGTAATTAACTTAAGCCAATTAACTCATTCTGACAGTTTAAAAGGACATTTTGGGGTTTCCACAGCTGCCTTAAATCAAAATTGAGGTGTATATAAATGCATTACTATACTGTAGGTCTTGGACGTTATACATTTGTACAATGTAATTAATGAGGGTTAAATTTCATAATCCTCATTCCATGTATTAGTCCAAGTTAAAATTTCTTTCCCCATAATTAGCCATATAGTTACCGAGAACTAAAAAAGAGGGAAAAAAAGAATTCGCTTTGCACTAAATAAACCATAACCATAAAGACACCAACTCTTTTCATCTTAGTGGGAATGCAGAAGCTTTAGATACTGTAAGTCTCAGCTGAACATTGGAATGCAATTCTTGCACAGTATGAGGGTTGTAGAATTTTAGCCCCATTACACATATTGCCCTCACATTCTGAGTGACAAACTCCATGGTCGGTGTGTAGAGTTATGAATGACCAAGACCTATAGTAATGTACTGTATGCTCTCAACAAACTATCCCTATACCTTTGTTCAACCTTTTTTCAACTATGTTTGATAAAACAGATGAAGCCCAAAAAAATAAAGTCTGACTGCTTGAATCTTAAAAACCAAAAAAAAAAAAAAACAACAACCTTGAATCTACAAAATTAACGTTCAACAATTGTTGAACTCCTGATGTACACGTTAACAATATGGACAAGCTGCCTCTGAAAGCACTTCAGTAGCAGTAGCTGGGCTTCAGAATTATTCCTATTAGCTCACAGACCTGTGTAATACAATAATTCAATCTTTTGTACACTGTTTTTCTTGTCCAGCTTTTTCTTTTTCTTATGTGATATCTTTTCTTATGTTCTAACACTGCCATCGTTTTCCCTGCCATTGATTATATTAATAATCTATTTTTCTTCTGTTATTGTTGCATACTTTATAAGCTTTTAAAAATATTCTAAAACATCATTGTGAGAATATAAAGACAGCACGTTGACGCTAAAATCTATTGAGGAGTGTCATGACTGAAGTTACTGCATACGTGTAGAAAATTTTTATTGATTGTGATTAAAGTCCATTAACACAATCTTTTATCCTATTGTGAAACTTTGTCTGTGACTGGTCAGTTTTACTGCACATCATTGTGGTCAGAAACATTTTGTGTATTTTATGTATTCCTTAACTTGAAAGGAGTTTTTTTTGTAAGACCATAGTATTGACATTTAAGTTTTTCATTATTAATATTATAGGAATTGTTATATAGATGTTTATAGTTTATAAAATTAGTAATTAAATTATTGCTTCAAAACACAATTGATTTGTAATTGATTGGTATAATCTTTATCAAGACTTAATCATTAATCAGATTGTTTTATCCAAAAGGGACAACCAGTACCACTCAAGCCAAGTACGGAAATACATAATGCAAAATGCACTTTGAACAGGACCTGACTAATCATCTACACTATGACAACTGTGGGCAGAAATCTCTCCACTCATGCTGACAAACCATTCAACGCTATAATGAAGCAAGAAACAATTACGAGAACTTCAGCAATCTTGTAGTGCAATCTTTGCACACCCCTCCTGTTGTCATATGATTACTTTGTCTGCGTTAAATTTTAGCCTTGAGAACTTCACCTATCATACAGCACTAACAGAAGGTCTGAGCTGAAACTGCCCAATAGTTATACTGTATGTCTCACAAAATCTGCACTTCATGTGCAAGTGGTATGTAGATGTTACTTGGGGTTGCTGTATTGGTCTCGTGGTTCATCGATGACCTGACAACGTGGCTCATCAATGACTTAACTTAAAATACAGGACTGTTGGATTGACTCACCTGCCGTGCACCATTGTGGTCTTTTCCACTCCTTCAGGCAGCACCACTGTCAATAGCAGCTCTTGCTCCAAAAGATTCTCCTTCTGTTCCATGGTGGTGTGTGTTAATGCAGGGGCATGAGATGACACACATGGACCATGCACCACTGCTGGAGGCAGGGGCGCCTTGTTTTTAGATGACCTCCTACAGTACAAAAGAGAGAGAGAGAGAGAGAGAGAGAGAGAGAGAGAGAGAGAGAGAGAAAACAATGTGATTTTGGCCAGAGACGGACAAGAGTATGGATACACTGATCTGATTATTTAGATACACACTTCCTAAGGATTTCTTGTGTCTTGGCTCACGGCTATGATTAAGTGTGCTTAAACTATTGCGTCATATGGAACTAAACGTATGCAGAGGTCTGGGCTCTGTTCGTGTCCACTTCAAGCGAATGATAGTAATCAAGCATCGAGTGCTGGCCTGGACTCCACCACTGAGCTGTCATTTGGAGAAAAGGAGAGGGTATATCAAACACAATACTTTCGCGATCATTCTGCTTCTAAAAATAAACAGTGATCTACTCAAGTTAAGGGTAGTACTTGTCATTTTTAAAACCTCAGTATCAGCCATAGGCGACTATATCCGAGCTCTATGCATTGTACAAATAGAATACCAAATTACTGTATATACTATAGAATAGCAAAGATCATAGTGTATGTTCGTATGTTTCAACGGGCCATGTGACAGACAGTAACCCAATAATATAATTACAGAAAACACAAACATTATTTATACATTGGTATACCGTGGTATACACAATAAACCCAAATCTTTAAGGTATTAACACAAAGCTATCATGAACAACACCCTAATCAGACTAAACTCTGTGAGAAATAGACTGTAAGTGATCCTTTATTTAAGACTCAAAGCAAACCGCTATTAAATTTGGGAGCCTGGATTCACTTTACAAGTCACAAGACATTTGAATGAAATGCTTTATTCACGGAGATGAAGGATAAAAGGGGATAGCAATAGATGAAAGCACAACAAACAAGATCCATGCGAACCTCTTTAAGACCACACAGACAAGATTTAGTGATGTAACACAACAACAGATGACAGTACACTATGTGATACTGCAATAATATGTAGATTAAAGGTGGAACATTTCAGATTTTAGCAGTCAGTGGGGAACAGAAAAGTTGGTTTAAATGCCTAAAAAATACAACATTGACAATTATTCAACAATGACGACAACAAAAAAAGATAGATAGTATACAGATATAATTCAAATACCACAGAACCATCTGTGGAGCTGCTGCAGAGCACGCTTTTCTCTACACACTGTATATTATTTTAATGACATGACTGTGATTTGATTTAGTGAACTCCCTGTAGAGTCCTTCACTGAGAAGTAAATATCCTCCTGCTGGGGACAGAAATCTCCAGAACATGTACACGTTTAGTCTTCATGTTATCTTTAATTTGACTAAAGCTGAGAAAAGGAGTGAGCCAAAGCAAACAGGCATTTGTTTAGGTAAGGGCAAATCAGCATACCATTAGGTTTCAAATTGACCTTCAGACATGCAGGACCTAAAACAAGCAGACTTGCAGTGCTCAGGTCATCGAGACACACAGTGCTGCACATCTGTTTAATTTCCACAGATCTATTTTAGGACGCTCAGTATACAGTACAAACCCATATAAATTTAAGCATGATGGAAGTCTTCAGCAGCTACTCGCAGTAAAAACAACAACAACAACACTGTTTTAAATGTAGGAAGACAAACTGGTTGAACCTCTAACACATGACTTCCTCTGAATAGCTCTTCCCATGTACAGCATTATGGTCAACATCATGATTCAGATGCTGTGATAAGTTTTGCTTTCACTGTAATAAAACTTCCTTGTACTTTATGAACTAAGATGCTTCAAATTTGTCACCATTTAATCGCTCACATCTATACTGCTTTATCCTGTGCACAGGGTCACGAGGGGCCTGAAGCCTATCCCAGGGCACAAGGTGGGGTTTACTCTGGACAAGGGTGCCGATCCATCGCAGGGAACAAACATACACACAGTCACGCTCTCTTTTACACACTATGGGCAATTAGCCTAATCTGCATATATTTGGACTGTGGGAGGAAACCGGAGTACCCAGAGGAAACCTATTAAGCACAGGAAGCACAAACTGCTAACTTCCAAGCCACCATGCCACCTCACCTTGATCCGAATAAATATTTAATCAATTGAGATTTTCTGACAGAAATCTTTGACAGGTGCTTTCGTGATAAATTCAACTAATCAGATTTGCTCAGTGCTGAAGATATACCAGCCTGACATATGCTAGCGATATCAAAACAGTGGTAACCAAAACTCAAACCGTAAAGTTTAAACTTTATGGTACACTAAACTAGGAGAAATAATGAAATTTGCCATTACAGTGACAAAAGCTCTGAGCGGATATATGAAAAAGCATGCAGATACAGTATAGCTTCGTTCGAAGTGTGTAACACTGCCATGTGACACACCATCAGCAGCAGCTTTAAAAGATATGGTTGGTTAACTTTATGTGTTTCGGCGTTCTTACTGTGAAGAATTCTGTTTTAGGTTTATTATATTTGTTCCGCCCTTAAAGGTTTTTGTTGTAGATCCCTTCAGTAATCTCAGAGAGTGCTAAAGAGAAGTGAGAAAAGAAAAGCCCCTGGCAGCACAGTTTCAAATACAAGTATCTACAAGGGGTGTTCAAGTCAACCTGGGACTTTTAATGAAATATCTCAAGAATGAAGGCATAAAACCAATTGGGATTTAGTACAGTGCAGTGATGAGACTCTTAGCCGAAGTAAAACATTTTAAATGGTGTACACGTTTTTAAAGAAGGTGTGAATGACGATCTCCAGCGAGGTGGCTTGGAGCCCACTGCGGTCGTTCCTGTGAACATTTAGCAAGTGGAACACCTGATGCTGATTTGCAAAAGAGACGCATCTGTCGGTGGGAATTGTACATGCAATCATTCACAAACACCACCTGCACATAGAGAAATATATAGAGAAATAAAGGTAGTTTTTATTTTGATAACTTGGTTCTGATATTATGTGCAATCAAAAGTCCTGGACTGACTTGAATGCCCCTTGTTTTAAAAAAAAAAAGTGTGGCACTAACGAGCCATTTTAACAAGGATTTAAACATGATAACTACTGGAACTATACTGTATCATATCCGCATAACTCCTATTTATTTGTTACTAAAAGCTACAAAAACCCCCTTATCTCTACCTGATCGACAACGGCATCTCCCTGCCAATGTACAGTAAACAAGTTGGGAACGGTTCTAGCACTAGTAAAGCATGTAGGAATGACAAAGCAAGGTTTCCACAATTGTTTTGCTTTTACACAAGTTGTGAGTCACTATGTGTATTTTGCACACATTTCTAGTGACTATTTTAAAAATATATTCTCATAAAACAGCAAACTTAGGTAAACACTTGTTTTAATAAAATTGACTTTTTGCACTGCCTAATATTAAACAGTGGCAGGAAAGTTATTAAAGATTAGTTTTTTTTCCATTGAAACATTAAATATACATAAATCAAATTATTAGATTCTACCAGAAGTAAATCCTTCTCAGAGATCATCTTGTGCCCAGTGAGAATGAATGAAATTTAAAATAGTTAAGCAAAAAAGAAGAAAAAGGGAATAAATAAATACACAAACAGCATGCCTACCTTTTACAGTTCTTTAGAAAATATCAATTTCCATATCCCAGGGAACAATGCAAGGTGCCTTGGAAACACCAATCAGCCTACACTGCATGTCTTTGCACTGTGGGAGGAAACCACAGGACCTGTGGAAACCCACCAAACAACATGCAATCTTCACACACACACACAGACCAGAGGCGAGATTCAAACCCACCCTATCCTACCACCTGAGCTACCACCAGTCACGTTATAAACCATCTGAATTTTCTTGCAGCCTCTGATAATTCTCTTTAGTAATAACTAAAGAATACTACTTTGAATTGGACTATATATTAAGCTGTAAAATAATATGAATTCTAGCGAATTGTTTTACGAACTTCGGGTAAAGAGGGTAGCTGATGTAAGCTAATTCGACTGGTCCAGTGGTAGATGGTGACTCAAGAAACTTGGGCTGTTCACAAACTTCTACCACTGCACTATTGAGAGCATTCTGAATGGCTGCTTTACTGTTTGGTTTGGCAGCTTTAAGTATCTGAAATGTCACCTTAAGCAGTTACATTACATTTATGGCACTTGACAGATGCCTACATTCAAAGAGACGTACAGAACTGCTTACAGTAATTTACTGTAGTAAGAAAAGCAAATACACACACTTAAAGAGTTAAGGGAACTTCAGGGAAAGTTTGAAGCCTACCAGTGAATCAGCAATATAGACATCTATGGTACAGTACAGTCTGTCACTCTACCACCATCTGCCAGAAGTTTTGATGCATGCATTGCATGGACCCTGAGAGATGGTGGGAGCAGTCGAACAGTGGCAGTGGATTAGAGGGATCACTGAGGACAGTGTGATGTTTCAGAGCATGGCAAAGGCTGAGACCTTTTTATTTTTTTAGCTTAGCTGAGGCTCGTCCATTTTTTGACACTGTAGGCAAGTGTTCTAAATCTGATGCAGAAAGCAACAGTAAGCCAGTATAGAGTCTATGGATCCTGTCTATGTGATGTGATATGACCAATAAGCCGTTGCCATGCTCTGCCACAAACTTTAAGACTTATGAGTCTTGTTGACTGTATCAAACACAGCAGAAAAATGGAGGGGAGGAGATCAGATGACATTTTGGCTGATCAAGCAGTATGTAGCTTCTCACTGATTGCCAAAAGATGGAATATGCTGTTTTAAAGACAGACTTGATATGATCTTGCTGAGAGGCTGTTCTGTAAGATATAGAGACACTTGATTGTAGACGGTGTGAGGATATTAGAAAGTAATAAAAAAGAAGTGATACCGGCTGGTACAGTAGTTGCTGATGTCCGAGTGTTTCATAATGATGGGAGTAACCTTTCAAAACAGTTGGCACATGACCACATGTTAGGGAGTCATTAATGATGAAGAAGTGGGAGTCTGGTGAGATAGCCTGGAGTATTATAGATGAACAAATAAATAAACTGGGGGTAGGATTTCAGGACAAGATGACTTAGAGGATCTCTTCTGTTGCTATGTTAGAAAAATGTGCCAGTGAAAAAGAAGTCAAATCCTGAGTCTGTAATGTAGGAGGTGGGGTTGGGGTTAAGGTGGGGTTGGGGCTATTTATTTTTAATCTTATCATAAAAGGTGGCTCATAACAAAGAAGAGCTGGCAGTTTAAGTGGTAAAGAAAAGATGCTTTGGCATGTGCAAGAACCTTGCCAAAACCTGCCAGATTTAACTTTCATGATAAGGTTTCTATAGAGCATGATAAGAGACAAGACCTTCCTCGAATTGTGAATTCTTCCACTTTTTTTCTCTGGTGGTTTTAATTCTATCCAGTTGCTGCACAACAAATCTTTTGAAAGTACAGTACATAATCATTCTGATCACCCTTTGGTGCTCTGCAGACTGAATAATCACTTACAATACTCGTTTCTGTTTATTTGATTGATATTAATTCAAATTATTGTTAGACCATTATTTTAAATGAGGTTTGAATATTGTCTTCTGTGGTATGTTTGACTTAACACCATTACAGAGCCTTACCACAAGCATTTCAATGTATAACAGTCTTTCACATGACAAATAAAATGATTCTGACCCTGATGTCCACTCAGGCTAATATCTCATCCGAAGAAACTCAGAAACCTGTTCTCTTCTATCTTTGCAATTTGTTAAAGTCAAAGAAGCAATACAGTATCTTTCATTTAGCTTATTAATTATAATATAATTATAAATAATGTTGCATTTAAGTTGCATTTAAGTTGTGCATGTACAAATAATGACAGTACATAAATACAGATTCTAAGATTTGTCTGAAATGACGACTATGAAAAGAGGTTACAATATCATATACTCTGATGGCTAATTGGCTAAACACAAATGTACACAAGTAAATGTAGATAGTCACAATGCAAACACTGGTTTAGACACAGTTCCAAAGTCCAACAATTTTTCCCCCAGTCATCCCCCTTTTCAGTGCAGAACGGGCATTAAACGACTGTATAATGAAGTACTCTATTGTTTTACGTCATTTGAAAGCCTGATCTCATAATCACTCGTGTCCCCCCAGACACGTACACACAGCTATCCTTATTAATAAACGGTAACTATCAAAGAGCGGAAATAATTGCTTCCATGTGATTGAAAGAAACACTGATGAACTGAAGAGGAGTAATCTAGACTTTGAATGGTAAATGTTTACTTTAAAAAATGCCTCTGAAAGACATGGAAGCTTCCCGGTAGTGTTTGGTAAATGAGTTCAGTTTGTTTGGTGAAAGAGCTCTGTTTACCCCTCTGGCTCTAATATTCAGACAGGCATGTAAGCGCAATACGCTTGTGACGGGGTGCCTCACACAAAGCCCTATTTGCACACAGTGGCATTGTGCTTTTTCAACACCTGACATGTTCCAGCCTGACCTGCCAGAGGCCTCCTCCTGCTTCAACTGGCTAACACCAAGATTTGATCACTCCATACTCATTCATCAAAGACACACCTAATTTCACAGTATTCCTAACCGAAAATTGGCATAAACACCCTACTGGGGAAAAGAAAACATGCCACCGTGACAAATACGTTTCTCACAGTACACTAATCTATACTTCAGATCAATGTGGAGAGCAGTTGTACATTTAGCTGCGATACTGACAAAGTACAATCAGGTTGCTGACATTTCCCTCTGCCTACAAGTGTCTGTGAACTTAATGGTGTTAACAGACTGTACGAGTGCCACCTCAGCAAGTCGACCAGTGCCACAGCAACATATGGGAACAGATGTTCAGTGGGCATTTGGCCTGCTTCGTTTCAAGAACACCTGGTGCTAGGAGAAGTATGCAGTACAGCTGCAGATGGTTTGCATGCCCTTAAAAGAAGGGCTCAAGAGCCCAGGCAGCAGGCAGAAAATTGCGAAGAGCACATGGTATTCAGATACTAATAAACCCCTTAAACAAGTGCTGATTCTATAGTTTTTGGGCGGCGATGATTCTATTTCTGCAACAATCTCAGCAGTCATGACGTAAAATGACACTAGACGATAACCCAAAATACTGATGAACAAACTATTATTGCTTTATTAGAAGACCTCAGTGAACTAAAATTGCACTTGAAAGGGAGTTTTCCAACAGAACACTAACTTAGCAGGATATAAAACTTTTACACATTGATTCATGAATAATATACATGAGTTGTGAAACGTTATTCTTTTCAGAAGGGGCACAGGTTCAATCTCAGGCCAAAGATTATAGAGTTATAGAACTATATACATTGGTGACCAAAAGTATTCAGACAATTGTGCAGTACAATATCTTTTTTTTAATATAATACCAAGTTAAGAGTATTTTTTTCTGCAATGAAATTGCTATATAACAATTAATATGAAGTCTTTTCTTCTACAGGACAAACCCTGCTGGATCCGGCTGGACCTTGAGTCAAAAAGACGTCTGCAGTACTCTGGGGTGTCCTGCTCAATCCATGCCTGCTTAATTCCTGATCATGTACAGAAATTTGCCAGAAAATCACAATTCACTTGAGAATTCCAGGGTTTCAGCCATTTTTTGTGCAGAGGTGGACTCCGCTGCTTTAGACAGTACGAGTCCTGCCCCATATTTGTTCCATCCATTTACTAAACTAGCTGATTCTAATTAGCACTCTTCAACTCTTCAGCTGGATAGGCGAGAACTAATTAGTGACATCACCTGTTTTGTGCACAGTAAGAACTATAACACATGGCGTATGTTGTCTTAATATCTTCGGCCATCATAGGGATGTGTGATATTTGCATAGCAAAATAGCAAATATCATGTGACGAGGCACAAATTTTCTCTCATAGATCAGAATGAATGAACACTGAGCTCCAGGCCTCACGATAGAACATAGCAGGCAAGATAATAAATTACAGAAACAGCAGTTGGGGTCAGAATGCAGTGAGGAATGAATGCTTGACTATTTAATGAAGTTCTAAAGCTTGTACTGCATTTCTATCTGGAGTAGGCTTTGCTAATCACCCATGAATGGTGGAAATAATAATATGGACAATCATTTTTTCACTAGTTCTTAAAATCACTGATAATGGTTTCATTCATCATAAAGGGGGAAAAAAGGCATATTATATTTATCAGGTTCATTACTTCCTCTGTTCGTAAACCAAAGCGTGCAGCCAGTAAATCTGATTTTAGCCACTAGCCATGCGTAACAGGGCTGCGTGCCCATTTTCGGCAGTGTTAATATAGCGGGTGAGGACTGAGGGAGGCTGAGGAGTGACTATCATGAGCTTGATTAATGTTTTTAGTACTGACTCAGCAAAGGTGACTTGGCCTTTCAAATCTTTTTTAACTATTTAAACTATTTTAACCGCAAAGAATTGAGCCCAATACACTGAGGTGACAAAAAGGTATGTCATGCTATATAGAGCTACATTTTGTTTGGATTCCATGCACTCCATTATTACATTATTACATGCACGTTCTCATTATTAAAGGAATAAATACCGTTACATCATGCCACTGTAGGAAGACATTATAAAGAGAAAGATTGTAGTGCACAGTATACACAGTGTTTCAAAAATATGCCTAGAATGTCTATAACAAAAGTATCTCAATTCCGAGCTAGCCAAGGTCGTGACCAAGAATTGGTGCAATACTCTGGGCAAAAAAAATGCTGTAATACAGCTGGCTATTAACGCTGTGCTTCTGGAAAGTGTGCAAGCCAGTACTCTACTGAGGAAAGGTGGGTTTATATTGTGAGCTTTGAACAATGAACCAAAAACTATCCTGCTACCTACTGGACTACACCCAGAGTATTTTAGGAACAGTTTACCGCTGCTAAGCAATCCAATGGGAATTTAAATATTCTATTCCATATAAACACAACATAATAAAAAAAAACTTGATCATTAACTAAGCTTATGATATAGTAAATTCTTCATGGCATGTGCAGAAAATAATTTGTATACTTGTTTAAGAGCCAAAAACGCAATGTAAAATTAATCATTTTCTGTATGAGTAAAAAGTTAAAAGTTGCTGCCTACAAAACCAAACCTGGTAAAAGAACCCATTTCATTTGGACACATTTTCACAATGACTTGCTGTCTTACCTCCTGATGCACTCGATTAGGTTCCCCTGTTTACAAAGCTGTCATAGTCCAAAAATCCAGACAGAAGTTCACACAGAGTCAGCTTCAAACTGCCTGTACACACGAACTACCTTAATGCCACGCCTTGCTCGTGACATCAGAAAGCTTTGCTTCGCATACCTCTCTCACTCCAGCCAGCTGTCATAGAGAACTCCTTCAGTGCTGAAGAGCTATGCGCATGTGAGTGAGTGAGAGCATGTAAGAGTAGCTGATACTACTAGTTCCGCCCTAGGCAATTGTAAGCAGACTAGTAATCACTTCTGACTCTTTGGACGGCGGATAAATGACTGTGGTGTGGCCCTTCGAGCATTAACATACTTATCCATTATACTGTGTCTGAACCTATGAGGAGGGACTTGCACTAATTCAATCAGTCTTTATCTTTATCAGCGTGGGCATGTGTATTCTTGCAGATGACATGTACACAATACCCTCCCTTACCTCAAATGTAGATGATCAGCCAAGGCATGTTTAGTGTCTGAAGTCTGTTTTTTTTGTAGTTTGCACTAAAGCTACATTGCTGATGTTGATAAGAAGTGAGGAAAGTTTACTGTTACCCATTCAGCACTATGTGAACATTCACAATGCATTCAGTTCTAACCATATTAAGTCTTAAATAATACACTTATTATATTAAATAAAGAATACTTATGCAAAACCTTTCATTATAATTACTACCAGGATGACATCATATGGTGGAATAAAATTATTATGAAAAAAAATCTATCTGCTTTTACACTAAAGAAACATACAGTATTAATAATGTATCAATACATCGTACAAAGCTACATAATAGAAAACAACTATTTGTTATGTAATTGTTCAACAACATTGGATTTCATTCATTCATTCATTTATCCACCAGCAAAAAGTTGATACTTGTAAATTGATACCAATACTTAATTTGCTAATTTATTAAATATTATAGAACTTGACATCATATACCTAAACACAAGAAACATGTAACAAAAGTGTTCATTTTAATTTTAGCTAACTGAAGTGAAAATCCACAGTGTTCACTGCACGGCAACGGCATGATGTATGTACTCACATTCCTGTACAGGCATGTTGGCCCTGGTGGAGTAATTAAATCATGTGACAAAAAGCTGAATTTGCCAAACCTATGCTTTTGAAGCATGAAGTTAGCCTAAAATACCTGTGATAAGAAAACTTCACATCTGAAACAATAGCTCATTAACACATAACAACTGCTGATTAGATTAATTTCCCTCAGTATCATTGACTGATTTAGTAATTAGCATTAACACAAGACAAGACTGCCAACATACTGTATGAGCCAAATAGTTAGTATAGTCTGTCACTCTTCTCTGAATTTAGATCCAGCTGTTGTGGCTCATCACACATGGAAGATTTGTACACTGCTCTTTTTCTTTTTCATTTTAACCTTTCTTTTATAAATAATTTAATCAGCATGCTGTAGATTTGTGCCTGATGTAATCATAAAGACTTTCCTGTACTTATCCCAGGACACTTGATCACAATATGATACTGAACATCCTTTCAACACCCACATAATACTGTTTGTCTGTACTTTTATACAACTGTATACTGTAATTATTTATAATTCCACTATCTGATGAAACCCAGAAAGGATAGGTTGCCACTTGCATCTGGTTCCACTCTATGCGTCTTCCTTATGTTGTCTCAACAAGTGATGTCTCTGGATTGCTCATTATGGATCTACAGGCTACGTCTGGATTTCTGAAAAGCTGCTTTTTGACAATGTATAGTAATAAAAACACTTTGCAAATCAAATAGAATTATATCTACCAATCAAAACATAAAAAAATAATAATTAAGCCCAATATTGTGTAGGTTTCTCTCCTGGCCTCTCGGTGCACGACTCCACAGGTCCTCTCGGGATATGCCGTGGTTTCTGGCACTGGGACTTTGGCGGTGGATCCTTTGGGTGCTGTTGGGTTGTGGGGTGGGGCCTTTGAAGATCAGACTTGTTTGATATATCCCATGGATGATCAGTCAGATTGAGATCTGGACAATATGGAGGATCAACAACATAACATTTTTTGCCTGCTAAGCCCCATATGTGGTCTGGCCTTTGTGCTGTCCTGTGTGTTGTGGTGTCTGGCACCAGGATGTCAGCGGAGGATCTTCTAGGTTATGTGGGTTGTCCAGGCGGGCCTCTATGGAGTGGACTTGCTTGTCTGGCACATTCCATAAGTGCTTCGTCGAACTAAGATCTGGGAAATTTGGCAGCTGGACAACCTTGAACTCTTTGTCTGCTGAGCTCTATATGCATCAGGCTTTGATGCACTAAGTGTTCTGATACCTTCCATCATAGCCAGCATTGTCTTTTTCTTCAGCTTTTGCACTATATTGGCTTTTCTGTGGGATCAGGACGGCTTAACTGACAGGCTTAATCATAGTCCTTGTTTAAACACGTTTTGCGAGGTTTGTTACATGACAAAAGATCCAGCATTTGCATAAAATACTTTGAAAAAACATATCTTCATGAGTAGTACATGAAGTTACAAATTACCAAGAATCAGTTTGTGTTTAGCAGTTTCACAAAACCATCATTCTGGTTTCAATATGCTGTAATTATAATCTAAAGGCATAATAAAATATCTGACCCATACTGGTGCTCAAAAAAGTTGAAGAACTGGCTGTGTGTGTGTGTGTGTGTGTGTGTGTGTGTGTGTGTGTGTGTGTGTGTGTGTGTGTGTGTGTATGGGGGGAATTGTCTTTTCCTTGTTATTTGGAAAATATATTGCTAAATTACATGTTTGGAACCTCTTGGTTTGATTTCCAGAATGGCATTTCCATTAGTCTCACAAATCTCCACAGTATAACAGGTCTGTTTTAAGCATGTTCAGTAAATATCAGCATTTGTGATGTGTTCTGGATGACAAGATGATGCTGAGACTTTAGTCAAGCCAGCTGTAGCGTTTTAAACCTGTAGACAGATGGGCTGTTGACACACTGATCACGAAAGCAATCAGGCAGAGAGAAACTGTGAGAGAGTATAAACAGCCAGCCGCATCATCTTCGGTTCACTCAGCTGCTGTTAGCACTCATTATATTTTAGAAAACCGAAAGCATCCAGAGTTTGGCCAAATGAGCTAATGTCTGCACTAGGTAGCAACACCCACTTTGCTTTATTCCATATACTGCAAACAAGGGAAAAAAAAGTTACAGCCATATCTGTATACTGTAACCTTCGTCAAATGCACAGTCACCAATGGGATTTACCTAATACTGTGTACAGTACGACTACAGACAGAGGACCCCTAATGCCCTTGTATCTCTGATAGTGTAACAATTAAGTATCTATTATGTTTCCTTTGTTCACTTTGTATAGATTGTAATATGGACCTTGGTTTTTAAAGTGAAACCTTAATTTTCAGTGAATATAGATGGAATTCTGGTTGAGAATGTGCCGTAATAAGAACAATACAAGCAAAGGAAAAATCTTACTGAAACAATCAATTAACCAAAAAGGGAGAGGCCTAGAAAATTCTTATCCTCTTAACACCCTTATCCTTTAAGAGGAGATTACACCCGCATGTTCAAACATGACCCATAATCTCATTGACGTTTACACAAAAAATAACTCTCAGGCTGTCTAGCGTACCTCAGAGAGCAGGCTATTTAGACTTCTGAATCATTGTTTGCAGTGTGGAAAGTTTTATTCAGCGTGCTGCATAGAGAGCAGGGAAAAGCATAAAGGCAGGAAGACGTGACCTTGGGATCACAGTGGGAGCTCTCTTATGCAGAGCCTGAGTAAAGCACGGCTACATGGTGCGAGGGGTCTATCTCTTTGTTGTTCGGCAATTTCCAGTCCCCCTTGTCCCAGTCTACAGGACAATGTGGATCTTGCCAGTTTTCCTGTCTCCTTTCAAAAATGCCCGCAATGTTACAAACACACTGTGCTGACAAAAACTGCCTGCAAGGTATGCGGACCACAAATGAAAGCGTTATAATACTTGTTCGGATTGCAAAACGTGGCTGCATGTTAAAACAAAAGCAATGCTCTCTGCGTCCAAGTGAAGTCTTACCTTTCATGGGTGCCAGAAAAGTGTCAGATTTTGAGGCAGGTTTCAGTTGATTTGAGTTTAAAACAGGTGTGCTTTGAGGCCTTCAGACGTACTGTTATAAGGCAGGATATTTGACAGGAGGCAAGACAGCAGAGGAGTATGTGCAATGAAGACAGAGAACGAGAGTTATTCCCAGTGGAAAGACAAAGCCCAGAGCCAGGGCCACAGCTGGTAATATTGTAAGAGAGGTCACTAACAGTAAACAGAGGCTTCTTAGGAAAGGTCTGGGAAGACCATTACTCCAATAACTCGGTGTGTGTTTGTGTGTGTAGTGGGGGAGAGAGAGAGAGAGAGAGAGAGAGAGCGAGCACTATGTCCTCTGTGCATCCGTCCCTGATTAAAACAAAAACAAAATGTTTTTCCCACACTGCACCCCTCTGCTGCCCCACTCAAACCCCACTAGCACTTTCTCACTTGCTCACAGCAGAAGATGACCATTTCAGACAGATTACAAAATGCACACAACAATGCAACAAAAATTTGAGCAGTGAGGGCAGAGATCTAAGGTTGTTCGGATTTTCAAAGCAATACATGTGATTTACAGTACAGCTAAAGTTGCAAATAGAGTTCACTGAAGGGGCAAATTGTGTTACGCAGAAAAATTGGCATCTGTGAACAAATTTATTATATAATTTCAAACAGACATTCACTTTACAAAAAGGCAGTCAGAGGGCATTACACTGATTCTGAAGTCATGTATTTTGTAGTGTAAGCCTTAAATTAAGGCTTCCATTTGTTGGCTATGAATACAATATCAAACTTTAACATCGCTACCCCAGAGAGCTCTGTTCATGTTCATGTTCATTTAAACAGGAAGTTTCTATGAATTTACAATTTCAATGTAGCATCCGGCAAAAGGTTAAAAAAAAGGTCTCTCCCTGGTGGGACAGCCACCCTGTCATTCACCCATGGCTTCTCCTGGGCCCAATATGTCCTGAACACAAAGTTCCCAGCACATGCACAGGCACAGATACAACAAGCCAAGGCCAGTCTCTCTCTCTCTCTCTCTCTCTCTCTCTCACACACACACACACACACACACACGAATTCACAAACCCTTTCTCTCTGGATACTAGTCAGAGTTTTTGACCAGGCTTTAAGATAACGAAGCCGCAAGGATCTGGTTCCAATCAGAAATGTACTTGAATATCATGTACTGTTTATAAGATAAGCCGGCTGCGATTAGGAGTTTCACTACACTAAAGGCTCCCAACAAGCACATGCCTAACTACAACTGCGTGTCAGTCACTAATGTGTGTGAACATGTGGAAATAAATGTATGTGATTAAAGAGCCAACATTTACATAAATGTAGAAAAAGGAATTTTGTCTGGAGTCATAATTATAGCTATTACACAGCATGCTTTATTTAAAGACAAAGGTGCATTGTCTGAGCGGAGATATGTGCCAAAAAAACAGCAGCTAGTAGCCGATCACAAGCTTAGTTGCTTCACAAAAAACAAAAAACAACAACAACAAAAAAAAAAAAAAAATCAACCCCTCACTAGAACTAAAAACACTATTCAACCATTTATATATAAATATAGTCAAAAGTTTGGACATACCTTCTCCTTCAGTGGTTTTTACTTTTTCGTTTTTTTTTATATATATTTTTTTTTATAAGAATATGTATGGAATTATGTAGTAAGCAAAAAAGTGTTAAACAACCCACAATATGTTTTATATTTTAATATGGAAAGTCCAAAGCAGTTACATTTAGCTTTAATGACAGGTTGGCACACACATGGCATTCTCTCATCAGATTCATAAGGTAGTCAAGTGGAACGGTTTTCAGTTCACAGGTGTGCCTTGTCAAGAGTTAATTTGTGAGGTAATTCTTGCCTTCTTAATGTGCTTTAGACCATCAGTTGTCTTGTGCAGAGGAAGGGTGAGTCAATAGCCATATTAGTGCTACTACAACTACTGCACAAACCAATATTATGACAAGAAACACTCAGTAAAATAAAGAGAAAAGACAGTCCATCATTTCTTTAAGAAATGACGGTCAGTTCATCCAAAAAATCTATAGCTTAGTAGAGTGACCAGCCTCAGAAACTGCCAATTTACAGTACCTTAGATTATGGGTTACATACAGTAAATCAGAGTTCGAGTGACAGGCATATTTCAACATCCACTTTTCAAAGGAAAATAAGTATGACAGGCCTTCATGGATGAATCTTGGAGCCTATAGCCATATTTGTCTAAGAAGGAAAATGAGGGAGTACTGCTTCAGATGATCTGGCCTCCACAATCACCCAATCTAAATAAAATAGAGTTGATTGGGATGATCAGACTGAAGAGTGAAGGAACTGCAGCAAAAGGTGACTACTTTGAAGAAATTAAAATGTAAATAATATTCTGTGTTATTTAACACAGTAAATTTACAGTAACAGTCAAAAGTTTGGATAATTTTTCTACATTCTAGAACAATACTGTATTTTTTTCAAACCTAAGATATAACACATATGGCATCAGGTAATTAAGTAACTACAACAAGAACGGTTGGTGGTTATTTTAAAACAAAGGTCAGCAGTTCTGGAACAGGTCTTGCAAGAAAAGTATTGTCAAGTGCATTTGCAAAACCCATCAAACACAGTAATGGAACTGGTTCTCATGAAGACCATGCCAGGAAAGGAAGACCAAAACTTACCTCTGGTGCAGAGAAGAAGTTAATTTAGCCTCAAAAATCACTGAATTATGAAAGCTTTACAGAGCATAAGTAGAAGACACATCTTTATATCTATATACACTCACCTAAAGGATTATTAGGAACACCATACTAATACAGTGTTTGACCCCCTTTCGCCTTCAGAGCTGCCTTAATTCTACGTGGCATTGATTCAACAAGGTGCTGAAAGCATTCTTTAGAAACGTTGGCCAATATTGATAGGATAGCATCTTGCTGTTGATGGAGATTTGTGGGATGCACATCCAGGGCACGAAGCTCCCGTTCCACCACATCCCAAAGATGCTCTATTGGGTTGAGATCTGGTGACTGTGGGGGCCATTTTAATACAGTGACTTATTGTCATGTTCAAGAAATCAATTTGAAATGATTCGAGCTTTGTGACATGGTGCATTATCCTGCTGGAAGTAGCCGTCATAGGATGGGTACATGGTGGTCATAAAGGGATGGACATGGTCAGAAACAATGCTCAGGTAGGCCGTGGCATTTAAACGATGCCCAATTGGCACTAAGGGGCCTAAAGTATGCCAAGAAAAGATCCCCCACACCATTACACCACCACCAGCCTGCACAGTGGTAACAAGGCATGATGGATCCATGTTCTCATTCTGTTTACGCCAAATTCTGACTCTACCATTTGAATGTCTCAACAGAAATCGAGACTCATCAGACCAGGCAACAATTTTCTAGTCTTCAACTGTTCAATTTTGGTGAGCTTGTGCATATTGTAGCCTCTTTTTCCTATTTGTAGTGGAGATGAGTTGTAGCCCATCCGCCTTAAGGTTGTGCGTGTTGTGGCTTCACAAATGCTTTGCTGCATACCTCGTTGTAACGAGTGGTTATTTCAGTCAAAGTTGCTCTTCTATCAGCTTGAATTAGTCGGCCCCTTCTCCTCTGACCTCTAGCATCAACAAGGCATTTTTGCCCACAGGACTGCCGCATAATGGATGTTTTTCCCTTTTCACACCATTCTTTGTAAACCCTAGAAATGGTTGTGTGTGAAAATCCCAGTACCTGAGCAGATTGTCAAATACTTGTCTGGCACAAACAACCATGCCAAGCTCAAAATTGCTTAAATCATCTTTCTTTCCCATGCTGACATTCAGTTTGGAGTTCAGGAGATTGTCTTGACCAGGACCACACCCCTAAATGCATTGAAGCAACTGCCATGTGATTTGTTGATTAGATAATTGCATTAATGAGAAATTGAACGGGTGTTCCTAATAATCCTTTAGGTAAGTGTATTATTGTATATTTTGGATTCCTTCACCATTGCATTACTATGTTGAAAGAAATAAAAAGCGGTAAAACATTGCCGTTTCTTTAGAATCCTACAGGTGGTACACTCTGTACTATTTTCCTACATTGGCAAGTTGAAAGAAAAAAAAAAACCCTCACTAGTAGCCTACTTGGCTTTTTGTCCTAAAACAACATTTATATATATTTATATAAAGTTTGGACATACCTTCTGAATTCTCCTTCAGTGGTTTTTCTTATTTATTTATTTATTTATTTGCTTATTTTTAGCCTTTGTACTACTACTACTAGGAAAGAATATGTATGGAATTATGTATTAAACAAAAATAACATATATAATATGTTTTATGTTTTAATATGGAAAGTCCAAAGTAGTTACATTTAGCTTTAATGACGGGTTTGCACATATTGTAAGAATTGAAAGAAATAAAAAGTGGTAAAACGTTGCCGTTTTTTTTAGAATTCTACAGGTGGTACACTCCGTACTATTCCCATACCTTGGCATCCCATGTTTGCAAAGTTTGTTTAGAAATACTATCTACTGTATATGTCGATGCCAGTAACATACATTTTACCTTACTTACATTTTAAACTCTTGTATTTAAAGTAATTTTGCATTGTTTAATTGCTGCCCTTCGGTTTTGAATGGAAACAACTATTATAAGGAATGGGCTATAATTTCTCATGTTTAATTCAGTTGTGAAGCTGCTTTATAAAGCTACTATAAAGTTTCGAGTTACGACAACTTATTTTTAAGGATAAAAGTCTTAGAATTGTAACAAAATCAGAAAAAGTAACATCAAATTGGGATATTTAAAAAATTGTGATACTTACAAAATCACAATATTCATCGAAGCAGCACCTAGTAGGTATCCTGATAATATCGTATCGGGTGGTGACTTTCCAGTTTTTCCATATTGCTCTAGGGTCATTAGCTTGCACTGCTGTATGGGTGGAGATTCTCATTTCCTCCTTGCATCAACACAGGATTTATCCACATTCTAGATTTCCTCTCACCTCCCAAAACATTCAGGTAGGTCAACTGTCTATGCTAGAATTCCTGTAGGTGTGAAGGCGTGTGTAAATGTGTGTGCTTCCTGCCCTGTGATGGAATGACATACCAATTGAGGTGCATTCCCACCACATTCCCTTAATTGAAAATTATCCTATTAAGTAGATCTGCATACTCAATTATTATTTTTTTCTAATTCTAAGGCCATTGTATGAATATACATTTAATTAAACTCTAATTTAAATATTTTATAGCTGATTTTAATGTAGCACTACTATTTTACTGGCATACTGTAATCAAAACTATTAACAGGAATACAGTACCTGTACTCCTGAGTTATTCAAATCAGCTAGTCATGAGACAGCAGAAGAATGTAATGTACTGTAGAATAATATACATAACTACTGTATGTATTCACTAGAAACCTTGTTTTCTTTTTCAGGTTCACCTCAGGCGCTTGTACTGTAGCCATTCCAAACATGCTTAACTGATGCATCATTTCATGCCGGCATGTTTGTTTGTTTTAATGGGTGTGTATAATTCTTAAAGCATGGAGTGTGTGTCAGAATCGGGTCTCCATGTGTTGAGAGAACATGTGTGGCTGGGCATGTGTGTGTTTCCTCCTAGGCCGGTTTTACAGATACACAACAGAGATAAATCACGGCCTTTAGCACTGTTGCAGGAAAACACACGTCACACACTCAGGAATTCACACACATGCTAAAATCACACATGGCACCTTCAAAAATGTAGTTATTAGCTATGTGTTTCTCTGAACCCCTATAATTTCCATCCAGGCCATGTGCAATGCTCTTTAGGTTTATGTTCATTATTCCGCCTCCAACAGTGAAACAAAAACCATCCAGTCCAATCTGCACTGTCACCTCATTTTCTCGCTTATTATAACTTTATATTCCCTAATGAACATCTATGATCGCCTGAAAACATCCCATTAACTTTAAATCGCTTCCCTATATTCTTTAAATCATTCACTATATAGAACTTTGTAGTTCTGCACAGACTGGACAACATTTAAAAACATGTTGCGTCTCAACACTTTGGGCAGGACAGAAGAATACATATGCACTTATGCTCTTTTAGGCTCCATTAGGGTTCATGGAAATGTTTTCCTTCAGACCTCAGCAAAACAGTACCAGACCTAGTGGTGTTAAATGGGGCTATTGAGAAAGAAAGAGGGATGGGAGGGGAAAAGTGCATGTGCATGTCTGTGTGGTATGTGGAGGAGTCATGACATGTGGTATGTACTGTAAATGTATGGCACGTGCAGACAGAGTGAGCATTATGCAGAACTCCTGGGGATATTTTATGATCGGAAAATAAATTTTCCACAATACTCAATTATTTTAGTACACAATAAAGACCTGCAGACACTTAAGATAAACAAAAACCTAACTAAATCTCTAACTTAAATGTTTATCTTACTTATGGATGGAAGCCCTTACAGAATTATAAAACAATTTTTAATTTCTAACAACTAGGCTTTAAGGGCCCTGCTGGCTTTTTTTTTTTTTTTTTTTTTAAGGTTAAGGGTTCTATATTTCTAACAGCATTGTAAAACATACCCTTATTCTACAGAAAAAAATCTGACATATAGAAAAGCATACTAACACTACTAACAGGAAGATCCTAGCAGGCAGTGAGCAAAAATTATTTTACCACAAAATGCCTAGTCTAGCTACGTAGTGTGCAGTGTTCTATAGATTCGTGTCAATGGTTGAACAATTCATGTTAAAAGAGCAAGCAAGGTCTGCCATCATTTCACCTCGCTCCATTCTCTTAATTACTTTCACTTTTGTCTCATCATTATTGCTTGGCGATTCTTACTGAGATTGAACATGCATGTTTGTATCTTTCAACTTTCGTAACTCAAATGGTTGTATGTATGGGGACTAACTGTATACACCATGGTCCTATCCATTTACAGACAGGTGGAGCAAAGTAAAAGTATTCAATAAAGCTAGGTTTAAATTTCTTGATTCTTAACAAAATTCTAAAATAATTCTCACTCACCATCTCTACCGCGTAATCCTGTCTTCAGGGTCGCAGGGTTCTGGAGCCTATCCCAGAAGACTTAGGGCACAAGGCAGGGTAGACCCTGGACAGGGTGCCAATCTATCGCAAAGCACACACTCACACACTCATTCACACACTACGGCCAATTTGGGAACATCAATTAGACTAATCTGACTGTCTTTGAAACCCACCAAGCATGGGGAGAACATGCAAACTCCATGCACACAGAGATGGGAATCGACCCTGGTCAGGAATCGAACACGGACCATGGAGGTGCATGAAGGCGACAGTGCTAACCACTATACCACCGTGCCGCCCCTAAAAAAATTCTTTAGTCAAAAAATTTATATCAGTGCTCTCACAATGTAGATTGGAGTGGCTGAGTTACAGTAGTGTCACTGCAACAAGAAACAGTCAACCAATCTGACTACTGCTACAACATTCATTTAAAATCTACCAATACGATGACAGCATAAAAGCCCTAATGTGAAACTGAAAACATGAACGTGGCAATGCCCTAATTCATGCAGATTGATGACATTAGCAAGACGCAGTAATTGTCTTTAATCATCTTTTATCTTAACACTGAGCAAATCTATTTACATTGCATGACACCTGTTCAAAAAGCAGAATAGAGGAGGCGTCAACTGTCTCATCTATCACTGTCAAAAATAATTGACAATAATTGCATAGAGTTCGCTTTCTCAGTAATTAGGATATATATTGTAACTGAATTAGAGATAACGTGTGAAGGACTGGAGAAAAAAAACATTTAAGAATGAAAAAACTGTCCAGAATAACCCAATGTCCAGTGCAGTCGTTCACAAATAACTGTATCCATGGTGATCTTTTGGTACTGAGTAAAAGAATAAATGACATCATAGGTGAACAATAACCCACAATTCTGGCTTTCTCATCGGCAAATTCCAAGACCAGCTGTCGAGAAGGGATAGCCTGCCAACTCCAGCAGTGCAAAATACATTTCATTCCCAGACTCCTCTCCAACACCTGAAATTTCACACGCTTGACTTGTATACAGTAAGTGACGGTACGGTAGATAATCTTTCTCGGTTTTAGAAAACCCAGTCATCAAAAGGCATTTCCCTGGAAGCAGCACTGAAAGTAGTGTGTGTAGGGTAGTGCAGCACAGACACAGCTGAATGACTATGGCTTGTTTGGATTTCCACACAGTTTCACCACAGTCAGCACTGGATAGCAGTTCCACAGTCACCAATGCTTTTGTGCCCATATTACACAATCATCCCACTGCAGTTAGGGCTCAAGTTGTATTTCAGAATGCCTTTCTCCCA
Source organism: Clarias macrocephalus (assembly GCA_011419295.1). Taxonomy (NCBI): domain Eukaryota; kingdom Metazoa; phylum Chordata; class Actinopteri; order Siluriformes; family Clariidae; genus Clarias; species Clarias macrocephalus. Next base: position 107,469 of record JAAGKR010001652.1, read on the forward strand.
AAAAGAAGTCCCCTGATAATGAACATCAGATATTTCTAGAAGCAAAAGTATGCTCTTACAAAAACATTCAAACTCTGCAACTCACTTGAATTAAAGTGGACAGACAGAGACGCACAAATAGAAAATGACAGACAAAGCATACGAGGATAGGTTGTACTAAAAAAGTTAACCATATCTGACATCAGATATAATTAACAATTCATATGCCTAATAGCAAAACTAAAATAGCATTTCTGGTATTTCTGGATGAACTTCATGAAGACAGCCGTTTGACAGCCACTCCCAGAAAAGACGCTTCCAGCTACTGGACTGCTGACAGCTTATTTCAATTTCAGCAAGCTGAACCTGAGCACTAATTTCAAACCTATTGGCTTATATTGAGCCTATATTCAGCCAACTTCAGCTCCATGCTTTTAAATGTATTTCTTCTTCATATAGCTAAAGCATCCTGGGCTTTAATGAGTCTGTTGGAATGCTAAAGATATGATCTGTCTTATGTGATTCACATGAATAAACATGCAGTGGTACAATTTCCAACCAGCTTTAAAGAAAGAATTCTTGATTAGATAAAATGTGCCTTGAACGCTTAATTAAAGCTTAATTTCCTGAATCTACACAAACTACAAGAACTATACTTGATGCAATACCACGATTTCTGCCTCTCTTCCATATGGTCTGTTTCCCACGATCCCTCTTTGCTCTGCTTTGGGGCAGGAAACAGGGGAAAGTCAAAGGTTGTGTAAAAGCCTGCACAAACCAGGATGTTAATTAGTGCTAAAAAGTCACAAACAGCAACACCACCAGATAAATGTTGCAAAACAAACATGCACATCACTTTAAAGCATAATCTGTGAATGCTAATGACCCCACTGACAAGTTTTGTGTGTGTATGTGTGTGTATGTGAAACAAAAAGACCTGATAATGGTGGTAGCGAACTAGCCGACAAGGGACATAAATTAACAGATTATATGATGGTGTGATTACTCTCTGCTATAGTACAGTAGTTTCTTTCCATTGTTTTGCTTTATGTTTAGTATTTCAATATCTGACTTGTGTCATTGATATGCAATTTCCTCACAGCAGACAAACCGCAGTTGACATGTGACTGCAATGTGTAATATCTTTTACAATAGTGAATTATGACTGCATCATGCCTATTGATGGATGTGTATCAACAAATTAAATCCCAGTTCATAGATTAGTTACTTAGGATAATATTCATTTTATCAATAATAATAATATATATTTTTATTGAGTATTTACTATTAATTATTTATTACCTACAGTGAAATAGTAAAAGAACAATGAGAGTGAAAAATGCAAGTTTAGATTCACTAAAGGGTGTTCTGAATTTAGGGGGTAATTTTAAAACTGAATCACTCCATGGAAGTTTTATTTCTGATCCATATGACCTGGATGAAGATCTTCAGAGTGATTGGCCAGAAAGTCTGTCATCATAGAGCCCAACAAACAGGTGAGCAAACCTGTCAGACTCAATGTCAGATCCAATATTCATTACTTGGAAACGTTCATTCCCTCTTTCATTTTCCATATTGCTGTGTAGGGTCATGGGGCGCTACATTCTATCACACAGAATTTAGGTCACAGCGCAGGGGACCCCATGCATAAGGGCACAAGCACAATATCACAGCATCCATCCATCCGTCCATCCATCTAGGAACCTCTGTAGTCCAACTAGGTACTGTGAGGGCCAGTGGTGATTACCACCGTATTAATTCCCATTTAAGACATGGTAGAACCTTCACACCACTAAGCCACCGTGCCACTACAATATCCCTCATGAGGTGGGAATCGAACCCGGACCCTGTCATATCACTGACTTATTGGCATATCACTCACATGCCCAATAATACGCCAAACACCCGGACTGTGAGGGGAAATCCCGGGGTACTTAGAGGAAACCCAGAGAACATGAACTCCATACACACATACTGTACACACAGACCAAAGAACAGATTTCCCCTCAACCCTAGAAGTGAAAGGTAACCATACTAACCAATGCGCCAAAATTTCCGCTCTTATTTGAAAACATACTGTAGCATTAGATTTCTTCATTATAACATCGATTCTGACTCATTTGTAGTTTGATAGATAACAAACAACTGTTGCTTACATATTGTATGCCTACTCGGACCATACAAATATAGACGCAGCCACATCCTTTATTGCCACTAAAGGAAGGTGACTGGGTCGAACTTGGTCACACCAATGTAAACGGTGTGGCTGTAGACAGCTGATTACCTGGCTCAGGTGTGCTTAGAACTCAAACTAAATATCCTGGCTGGGAGTCTCTAAGGCTGTGCCTTAGACTACAGTGTCCTGAAAGACAGGCAACTGAGAGTAAAAACACAACATTTAGTGATGAGCTCTGTATCCTACCGTTTGTGGGATGTCCTGCTGTGATGTGCGTCCTGACGAACATCTCCATCCATTCCTCTGCTCGGCTGCATGCCTCCTACCCAACCGCCTGGACTGCAAAACAAATAATACTGTAAATCTAAAACCAAAAGCAAACGCGCGCGCACACGCACACGCGCACACACTTCCTGCCTGCGCACCTTCCAAACTCACTGAAGCCACCTGGCAGGCAGGAAGAGTGAGCTCAGTTCAGAGCGCAGTCTACAGTCCTGTAACAAAGCTGATGGGGAAATGATTCTAACGAGCACAGCCGGGCTCTGTAATTCATAAAGAAAATCTGTCACGAATTATGACACTCACCCGGCTCCTCCTTGATCCTCAGCACGGTTCTCAACTCTCATCAGTCGCTCTCCGTTAAAATGACACTTTCTCGAACCCTAAACCACATCCCTGTGCCTCTGCTTTCCACATCGTTTCCCTCCCAGACAAGCTGCTTGTGTCCCGCTTTGCTTTGAAACTCAGAATCCTGCGACTCCTACCATATTTCCCCCCCTTTTTCTCTCGAGCTGTCCTGCTGCACTCAACAGTCGCTCCTCTGTTCCGGATCCCCGCCTGCACACACTTGCTCTTTAGCTCTGCAATGGAAGACAGCACAGAGACTACAGTACATATTCCAGTCATGACACGATGGGCCGAGTCAGTGCCAGCAGGCGCCCCCTGCGCTCCTCTTTCACACACTGCGCAGCTTTCTCAACGCGTGCACGCTGCACAGGGCTCGCACTTTCCGCCCCAGCAAAAATGAAGAGTGAATAATGTGCTGTGCTTAAAGCCCACACACAATAGGCACAACGTGCAGGACACAAAGAGAACCCGTTAATGTGGCACAGTAATGTCACTGCTTGTTTGAAAAAAAGAGAGAGAGAAAAAAAAACTTCTCTTGTGTCATTTTGTCACTGCTTCTGGACATCTTTGAATAAAGTCGCTGGTTCTGTGTCATTTTGCCACTGCTTGTCACTGCTCCTGAGACATTTTTGATCTCCTCTGAATAAACTCACTGCTAATGGGTTTTTTTTAAACTGCTTTTTGAACTCTGAATAAATTCACTGCTCCTGTGCCTTTTTTTCACTGAATAAATTCACTGCTCCGGACACTTTTTTTTTTTTACTGCTTTTGATCTTCTTTGAATAAAATGCTTCTGTGCCATTTTTTCCACTGCTTTTGATCTTATTTTGTCTCAGTAAAGTCACTGCTCCTGCTTCTGTACATCTCTGAATAGAGTCACTGCTCCTGTCATTTTGTTATTGCTTCTCATTGCTTTCATCACTGAATAAAGTCACTGCTAGTGCACCTAACACTGTGTAATAGAATAAAATAAAATAAAATAAAACACTAAACACACTGTAATACTAAATACGGGGTTTTTTAAGGGGGAGGGGGGGGCGTTAGAGCTGCATGATTTGCCTCCGCCAATTGTCCATAAACGAAGCTCTGGGGAATTTCTTGCCCAACAGTGACATCCTGTGGCACAAATGCTGTACAGCTCGAGAGCAAAGGTTCAGTTCTTTAAACTCGATGTCTACGGTATATTGATTTTTTTCTTCTTCTCAAGCACTGCTGGTCCATTTCAAGGATGGCTTTAAAAATGTGTACGAGTATGGAAATATTGCAGGGTACTTTAGATACCCTGTGCAAAACAAAACAAACAAACAAACAAACAAAAAGAAGAAACGGCTTGCCAGGTGGCCTGGAAACTACCACGTAAGCTATTAAATAATAGTAACCATTCTTAAAAATCAGTTAAAAATATTTCTAAAAATAGACCTGTTACAGTTAACCATTCTAGCCATTTAAGAGCAAAATGCATCCAGTCAGTAAAGAAACCTCGTAAAATGATATACTATGCATGGATTGAATTAATACCATGTCCACCATGTGAGACAGCATTAAATAAACACCAATTATGGCCTACATTTTTTTTTTGGGTGACACAGTACTGTTTGTGTGGACTGTATATACTGTATAGTGGGACCCAGGTATACCCATCTACTGTTCGGAGAAGTCTGGCTAGAAGTGGTCTGTGGGAACAAGGCTAAGCAACTCATTGGCTAAGGCAAAAAGCATAAGAAGTGGTTATGCAAGCCCCACACAGCCCTGATTGCAACATTGTTTAGTCTGTCTGGGATTACCTGAAGAAACAAAGATTTGAGACAGGCTACACCCACAGAAGATCTGTGGTAAGTTCTCCAGGATGTATGGAACAAACTACCTGCAAATACCTTTAAAAACTGTGTGGAAGAATAAATAAATAAATAAATAAATAAATATCAGCCATACGATTAAAGTCACTGACAGATGAGGTAAATAACATTGATTATCTCCTTATATTGACACCTGTTCTTGATGTCTGTGTGAGAAGCATGAAAAATGGGCAAGCATACGGATCTGAGAATTTACAAGAGCCAGACTGTGATGTTTAAAAAGCTGGGTTAATGTATCTCCAAAATGACAGGGCTTCTGGGGTGTTCCTGGTATGACATCATTAGTTCCTACTAAAAGACGTCTGGTGTTAAAGTCACTGGCATCTACAGCTCATTAATCCACATGAAAAGCAAAAGCTAGCCTGCTTCTCACAGAAGAGCTACTGTAACACACGTTTCTGAAAAAGTGCATTGCAGCTTGTTGTACAGTATATGGGGTGAGAAGCCACAAACAGACCCCAGTCCGCTGCTGAAAGCTCCTTTATATTTGGCTGTAGCAAGAGGCAGGTTGTCTGCAGAACGGCTGGAGAGTGGTACAATAATGAGCGCCTGCAGTCAACAGTGAAGCATGATGAATGTTCCTAGTAGGTTTGGGGCTACATCTGCACATGGACTTGGTGATTTGATCAGGAATAATAATGTCCTCAATGCTAAGAAATACAGACAGATTCTTATCCACTATGCAACACCATCAAGGAGCATCTTACTGCCCCAAATTTAGTCTGCAGGAGCATAACAAACATATAGCCAATGTCATTAAGAAGTATCTTCAGCATAATGAAGAAAAGGGAGACATGGAAGTAATTGATTGGCCCCACACATCCGTAACATTTTTCTAGTCTGTCTGGGATTACTTGAAGAAACAAAAATTTGCGGCAGCCTACAATCACAGAAGATTTTGGGTTGGTTCTCCAAGGTGTACCTACCTGCTAAAGTCCTTCAAAAACTGTGTGAAAGTATAAATAAATAATTAAATAAATATCAACCCTACTATTACAGTTTTTTTGGATTGCTTGCACACTAAAATTAAAAGTAATACACTATTAGCAAAACCTTACACTCAAGAAGCAAAACATCAGCCCATATTTGCACAACGATAAGCACATTGTCAACCTCACACTTGTTGCAAAACTCTACACACAGTGATTTGCAAAACACTAAACACACTTAACATACATTACACACAAAAATCTATCATGAAGTCACTTCCTTGCAATACCAAAGCACTGACTGTCAAATTACTGCACCGTCCAACCAATTGGTTCAACGCAGTCATCAGGTGTGCAAACACTTGTTTGCTTAATTGTAGACGCACCAATCAGGTGTTTAAGCGCTATAATATATGATATATTCTACATAGGATTGAGGGTCAGGAACGACAAGGGGGAAGGCCTCCTATGTTCACAGAACAGCAAGAGAGGGAGATAGTAAACATGGTTCTGGCCAACAATGCTATAACACTCAAAGAGCTCCAAGCTAACATTGTCAATAACCATTACAGTTTCAACTATATCCATCAGGTCTCAATATCAACACTGGCACACATCCCTAAAAAAAAAAAACATATTCAAATGAAGCAAATTTATCGAGTGCCTTTCGAGCGCAATTCCGAAAGGGTGAAACGACTGCGGCGTGATTATGCAGAGGTATGTATTCACTTTAGCAGTGTGATCCTGCATACTGTCTCATAATCTTTTACTGTACTGTAATATGTATACTAGATCTACACTGAACTACACAATTTTGCCTGACACTGTTCTTCAGGTAGTTTTACGAAATGGATGGAGAGAAGATCCAGCATGAGTTCATTTACATAGATGAGGCTGGGTTCAACCTGACGAGAACACGAAGGAGGGGAAGAAACGTCATTGGCCACAGGGCTATAATCAATGTCCCAGGGCAATGTGGGGGAAATCTAACACTCTGTTCAGACATTACACAGAATGGGGTCCTCTAGCGCCAGGCCCATATGGGCCCTTACAACACAGCACTCATACAGACATTCTGGGACCAATTGCACAACATAACAGCAGCAAATCAAATCGATCATATGCAATACATTGTTGTCTGGGACAATGTGTCTTTCCACCGCCCTGCTCTGGTTCAGAACTGGTTTCAGCAACATCCACATTTCACCGTCCTATATCTTCCACCATACTCTCCATTCCTCAACCCTATAGAAGAGTTTTTCTTGGCATGGCGGTGGAAGGTATATGATCTCCGTCTCCAGGCTGAGGTACCCCTCATCCAAGCCATGGAGGAGGCCTGGGACCAGATGGAGGTTGCAGCAATACAAGGATGGATTCGTCATTCAAGACGTTTCTTTCCAAGGTGTCTTGCTAATGACAACATTGCCTGCGATGTTTATGAAATTCTCTGGCCAGATCCAGCTAGGCGAAGAGACAATGTCTACAGTACAATATGTAAAGTGACATGGTGTTACAGTACTATGAATCTCCATGGCAACATTTTGGGCATGTTGAGAAATAAATGAGTTTCTTCAGTGTGCAACATTGGTCTTGTGTAGTGTTTGGTGGATTTACTTTATATTTGTACTTTGTTGATGGCAGCCTACTCTAATCATAGGGAAGTAGAAGTGCTAAACGTGTTTTAGGTTTATCACAGCAGAGTGTAACTCGTGCAAACAGAGTATAGTAAATGTGAAACATGTGTGTCTTATGGTAAATAAGGGTGGTTTGTAAACTTAAGTGTATAGTTTTTACAAGAGTGTTTAATTATGCAAAGGATCTGTAGTCTTTTGCTAATTGGGTGTGTGGTTGTGCTAATTGTGTGTTGTGTTTTGAAAACACGGGCCCTGTTTTGAAAATCGTGCTTAAGCAATCCAAAAAAACTGTAAAGTCACTGAAAGGTGAAGTGAATAGCATTGATTATCTTCTTAGATTGGCACCTGTCAAAGTCTAAAGTCTATGGGCAAGCATAAGGATTAGTCCACTGCTGAAAGCTCCTACAATGGGCGTGTGGATATCAGAACTGGACTATAAAGCAGTGGGAAAAGGTGGCATTACCAGGGCAATAAATGACTCCAGGATGGACTATGGGAAGAAGGCATGTCAATGAAAAACTCTGGGTCCTGTCGTTCATGTGGATGTTACTTTGACACATAACACCTACCGGAAATTGATGCAGACCACGTGTTCCCTGATGCAAGTGGCCCCTTTCAACAGAATAATGCACTGCAGATGTCAATCACATTACTGATTCCCTTATTTTATAAATGGTTTGAGGAACACAACAAAGAGTTCAAGTTGTTGATCAATCTTACTTTGATTGAGCATCTGTTGGATGTGCTGGATTAACAAATCTGATCTCTGAATGCACACCTTGCAATTTACCGCACATACAGCATTTGCTCCTAACATGTTGGTGCCAGTACAGCATAGTTTCAGAGGGCTTGTGGGGTCCATGCCTTGGTTAACAGTGTTGTTGTGACACAGGAGGGACCTACACAATGTTATGCAGAAAAATTTAATTGTTTTGGTGTGTGTGTGTGTGTGTGTGTGTGTGTGGATATTCTGTTGAAAATGGACTATTCTTAGGTTCCTATAAAGATAAATTATCAATCACAAAGATACATGTTTATCAAGTAAGCTTTGCACAGTCACTCTACACAAGTAAGACTGAGATACAGACGGATCCTAGATGCATGTCCTGTTCTTATTCCACACAAAAGTAGCTGCAGTAGCTATAGAGAAATTCATGACAGAAACGGAATAACATCAAATGTGTTATTTGATAGAGCACCTAATTTTTCTGTCTTTTACATACCTCTTATGCGTAACACACATGCACGTACAGTATGCAATCAGTTTCATGTGTTTGTGTTAGTTAGTGGGGAGGAGCCTGAACAGCAATAAGCTTTATCTGTTAATCCCTATACTGTTTACAGAGGGAGATGGAACAATGACAGAAGGAGAACTTCCTCTGCAGTAGCGTAGATACTGTACAATGCGCAAAGAAAATTATACTAATATATTAATAGAAAGTATCTAAATCTAATTGCAATGGGTAAATTGACTTTAATTAAGTAATTAGTTTGATTATAAAAAGTTAATGAATTAAAAAATAATTACATGAAAATGAACGAAAATATTTAATTAGTTTTTCTATTGAGGTGTCACAAAACAACTATTATCACCAAGTATATGTCACCCAACATAAGGCTTATACAATACAGCTTTGGCCTTTAATTATAATCATAAAATACAGTACATGCAAACTGGGGCTAGGTACATGTTTTTCGTATTTTTCCCGCGAAAGTTCCTCGTTTGTTTGTAACAGCGTTTTAGATTATATATATATTTTTTTTATAATTATATATTTTTCCCGTTTTTACTAAATAACAAACTAGTTTTTACGCTTTGATACTACTGGACTTGATCAGTTTTTGCGCTTTTTGAGAAAACGCGCATATCATCTGACCATCAGCAAATAATCACAACTCCGGCACAAAGGTACGTTATTATGTCCACTATTCAGCTCGCTCAGTGTGTGGAGTGCAGGATGTTTAGACATTCTTCCTCCGTCATTAGTGATAATTTTATTTGTGATAGGTGTGTGTTAGTGAGCACCCTGACGGAGAAGATATTAGCATTAGAGGAGCGCATCCAGACTCTAGAGAGGGTTAGAGAGCGCGAGAGCAGCGTTATTCCCGTAACGGAAAGTCTGGGTGCCGCAGGCGGAGATAACCAGCCCCCGACTCCGGCAGTAGAGCCCTCACAGCGGGGCGAGTGGGTGACGACTCGGCGGCATACTCGTTCAGCCAAAGCTAACGCTAAGGCTAGCCCACCGGAGCACACCTCTTCTGCGCTTCACGTGTCCAACAGGTTCGCTCTCCTCAGTGATGCACCCGCT